>CACTHL010000375.1:0-149337 GCA_902712375.1 Dioscorea dumetorum
CTTGTAATATTTGTGATTAAAAATTTTAATTATTCAATTAGTGTATATTTATTTATTATATTAATATGATGTAAATGTCATCCTATTTGTTTATTGAATTTATAATTTTGTGAATAATTTGTAATTATTCGATAAATGATTATTTATTTATTTATAAAAACCGGGATATAAATTTTGATCAATTTTGTTTATTAAATTTGAAATTTTGTGATTGCAATTTAATTATTAGATAATTGTTTATTTAGGTACTCTTTTAACATGGTCTACATTTTCATACAATTATGTTTAAATTCGTAATTGTGCGATTACATTTATTTTGTTAACTTTTGTTTATTAAGTTTTTAATTTCATTATTAAGTTTAATGTTGTTTTTAAGTGTTATGTAAATTTCGTTCGAATTTGTTTATTGCAATTTTGAATTAGGTTATTACCGTGAAATTATACAATAACAAGTGTTTATTTATTTATTTTTTTAACGCGATCTAAATTTTGTTCAACTTTGGTTGGTAAATTTGCATTCAACACACTTCTTTGAAAGGCTTCTTTCACATTTACAAACACTCCCTCTAAGCGACCATTAGATGCTCACACAAGAAATTACCCAAATTTCATCATTATCCAGCCACAAGATTCAATCCACAAACACTATAATTATCTCTTTGGTATCATTACATTCTCGCATTTTAAGATGAACCATATACTTGAGCTTCATAACAAAAAACCTTTGTCAAAATAACAACATTCATTTGTCACAGCATACCGGAATGTTTTAAAAAATAAGAGGCAGAAATTCATTCATTGTGATAAAATGACATCGCAGTCTGCATACTTTACATCATTTATACCTTTGTAACATGTTTGCACTAACAACACCGACTCGATTATAATGAATTACACGGGAAAAACACCCACAAGCGCCAACAAATCGGGGCATTGATAACACAAGTGAAATACATAGTTGAACAACTACAAGTGCCAAAAAAATCATAACTTGAACGCTATCAACGAACAAGTTGCGCACTGCGAAAGTAAACACACAAGATATTTCAGCTAATTTCACTGCGAAAGTAGAAAACATGTGATAATCCCCTAGCGGTTGATTTCAACATCTTCATTCATAAATGCATCGGAAAATAAACCACTCTAGATATTTCAACTAATACTGCCATTGATTTCAATGCTCCCAATCGGTTGTATAGTCGGAGAGGAACCCGGCAATTGTGGCATGGCTCGAGACAAGAAACTTGTGAATGCACTTTCATGGGCATTTTAATGGTCCCCATGTTTTTTCCCATTTTTGTATACACATGCGGTTTAAAATGAAAAATACGAACCGTCACACACAATGGGCTGCAATGGTGGCAGTCCATGCCTCTGAATTGCCTCGCCACACATGTGCGACAGTAGGCCAAAAAAAAACCAAAACAACGAAATAAAAAAAAATAAGCAACTAGAAATAGCAACTAAACCACTTGCTTGCTGAAACATGACAAGCAAAACAGAGTACCCATAAAGAAGCTTCCAAAACCAATGGCGAAAGGGATTTACACATCAGGAGGTAGGACATTCAAAAATAGCAACAAACAATTTAGAACACAAAGCAGCCATATAAATCAAATGGAGTGAGCATAAAAATTCAAAAGGTTACATAAAACAAATCTAAATCACATCAAACTTAAGAGAGCATGTACAAAACCAACAACTATAGTAAGTCGTCGAGTACAACAACAAGTGATCCAATTAAGGGAACAACACCACGGGAAAATTAAAACAACAAGTGCCACAACTAGGTCTTCACAAACACTCACGAAATTGGGGCAAAAAAAGAACAACTAACAGTTAATGGAGCCTAGGTGGGATGGAGGCATGCAAGTCCTGGTTCTCTAAAAAAAAAGAACAACTACCGGTTAATGGAGACTAGGTGGGTAGGACATTAAAAAATATAGCAAGAAAAGAAATTTAGAACACAAAGGACCCAAATAAATCAAATGGAGTGAGCACAAAATTCAAAAGGTTACATAAAACAAATCTAAATCACATCAAACTTAAGAGAGCATGTACAAAACCAACAACTATAGTAAGTCGTCGGCACAATGGCAAGTGATCCAATTAAGGGAACAACGGCCATAGGAAAATTAAAACAACAAGTGCCACAACGAACTTCACAAACCCTCACAAAATTGGGGGAAAAAAAAAGAACAACTAACGGTTAATGGAGGCTAGGTTGGATGGAGACATGCATGTTTGGAGAGCAACAAACATTCATGAAGTTGGTGCAAAACAGGGGGAAAAAAATGAAACAAAAAAAAAAAGGCAAGTACATGTAGCAGTCATTGAAAACCTAATTGAATTGGGGGCATGCATGTCCGATTGAAAACATGCAAGGTTAATGGAGTATTATAACTACAAGAAGTTGTGAAGATAAAAAAAAATAAAGCATGACAAATCCAGTCCGAAAGAGCATGAGCTTGGAGAACATTCGGCACATGAAAGTTTAAAACAAAAGCACCACGGCATACCTCAACAAGTATTAATGGAAACCTAGGTGACATTGAGGCATGCATACTACGATTGAAAACCATACAAGTGAATTAAGAAGTACCGGTATAATACGATGTCGGTACAACAAGTAGCACATAAAAAGTAGCAAGTAAGAATTTAGAACGAGAAAGCAACCAAATAACTCCAACACATGGAAAATAAAAAAAAAAAGTCCACATCCAATTCATGGATTAAAAACGAACCGAATCAAAACATAACCTTTACAAACACTCTTGAAATAGAAGCAAAAACAGAACCGGGTCAAAATAAAACATGGCGAGATGCATAATTAAAGGGATTAAAACGAAGCATAGTTCAAACCATAATCGAAATTTCAAATCCACGCAAAGGGCAAGCTTATGGCTGCAATGACCCGGTCTGAGACCTACCCTCTTATTGCCCCGCCAAAATCACCCCTTTGCCTAAATTAAAACCTATTGGACCATGTCTCGGTGCATTCGGATTGACAACGCTTTTTGTACTCATCATCGCCATTTCATCCCGCTTGAAAAGGTAGAAAAGCATCCAATATACATCGAAAGTAAAGCATATAAACATGTCTCAACAAAGCGCAAAGAAAATGACCAATGCGACATAAACCATACACGTTCTCGAGGCTAGTTATACATGCAACATCTTTGGTAGAATGCATATGCAAAATAAAGTAAGGTTCTAGGAATAAAGCATTGTTCAAAGATGAAACCAAAAGCAACATGCAAATATTAAGGAGGGAAAGTCCTGTCTCCGGCATCGGTCTCCACACGGTGGGGAGCACCAAACCATGAAGTTCACACCATCCGTGATAAGAACTGTCAACCCAAATGCGTTTGAGTTCCATATCCTTCACGATGAACCCCGGCCTTCCTTCTCGTGCGGTTGCAAATAATCAAATACTTTGGCAAGTTCGGTTTTCCCGAAACCATCGACTTCCATCACCTTGCGATACGGGACCTCGAGACCAATTTGTTGGGTTTTTAATTGCATCCGCTATTTGACCGAGCAACGTTGATGAGTTCATCCATCTTTGCGGATTTTTTTAGACACCTTGGTTGCTCGTGGGGTCCTTTGCGTTGATGACGACGCCGGCCTGTTACCCGGCGGGGTAGGATTGGCGGCCTCGTCGTCATCACTAAGATTCAACGTCCGGGCGACTCGAGATTGTCAATGCTGATATCGTCATTTTCAGATCTTTCCCCAAAATCCGAGAAAAGTGACGTTGCATATGACCCCGTCGCCTTGTCCTCTCCGCATATTATCTTGAGTCCCTCATAGTTCTCTATTGGCTTATTAATGAAAGGTCTTGCACGGGTGTGTGCGCATTATGAAATGTTGTACAACAAGTCACGTATCTATCAAGTATTGACAAGTTAACGGCGATTTCAATGTTACCTCAATGTACGTCACCGCCACAACGGGATCTAGCGGGATCGTCTTCGATGCGTCGTCCCATCCATGCTGGCGAGTGCTTTTGCCTTCTTAATTTCGGCGTAGCGTGCCTTGAAGGTTCCGTAGTGATTTTCTACATTATCGGGGCTGAACTCCGTATTGAATTTAGCGTTGACGGCCATCGATGCAAAAGAAAACGCGGTGCGTTTGAAAGACATATCGCACTTGAGGTCTTTCTTTGCTTGTTCTACAAGCAACGGTATCATGAAATTATCATGTTCCGGCCTCCATCGCTTGTTTGGGGTACCACGCTTATTGTTGCAATCTTCGAGTAACCGGTGTCATTCATACGATCATGCCCCTCCATTTTGCTTAACAATTCCAATGAGTGGGTAAATGACACGGTTTAATAGAAATAAAACATAAAGGGCAATAGTGAAAGTCATTAGGCATACAAAACCATCATGTCGTCGAAAGGGATAAACATATAACTTAAAAAAAAACAACACATTCGAGGGAAAACCGAAAAGAAAGAAACAATGTCTTCCATTGGTTACACTAAACTATCATAAGCAGCCCACATATCATTTGCTATTGCGTCCCGTAGTTTCGCCCATTGTCCGTTTTCCTCACGTTGTTCCCTCTCGTGAACGTCCTTGCGTTGAGACCAATTGTTACGCCTCTGCGTCTCCTCCGTTCAATATCGCATCGGGTGAGTCGACACCGGCAATGTAGTTATGGAGAATGCAACAAGCAAGCACTAACCTTACTTGTGTTTTGAATGGGAAAAAAGGATGTGATGTTAGGACTTTGAACTTATTCTTCAATACGGCAAATGCGCGCTCGACCTTCGATCGCAACATGGAATGCCTAAGATTGAATAGTTCTTTTGGGTTAGTCGGGGCCTTCCCGTGTGTTCCTTCAAGTGGTATCTAACGCCTCGATACGGTGCTATGAAACCATTCATAGTCGTAAACCCGGCGTCTACCAAGTAATATTTCCCTACAACAAACGACAATGTTTAATTATGCTTCTCATAACGTGACAACAGTGCATGAAGTTATTTCCCCGGCTTCTATTATTTTTAGACCTTCGGGTTGTGGACGTGAGATTGCATCTCTTAAGACAGTAAAATCGTTTCTTTGATCCCTCCCAACCCGCTAGAACGTAGGTGAACTTTAGATCGGGGTTCCTAGCTGCGAGTACATTTTGGGACGGACCTTTTCGGCCCGCGGAACCGGGGCAATTCATGTTGAGGGACGAGAGGCATCGATGTGTGTCCCATCAAGAAGCCCTACACAATCCTACGTGATAGAAAAATTGGAAGATATTATTAATTCTTTCAAGAAATTCTTCAGAACCCATGTATTGAATTATATGTTAGCTTACTTTGAAATAAGGGTACCAGTTTGGGTTGGTCTCAATTTCCGGATGGCACGCGTTGGTGGGAGGATGCACAAAGTCGTCACGGATTGCACATATCGTCCAAAGGACGTTGTTAAAGTGACGGCTGATAGTTTTCCTATACCGAAGGAACTCAATGTGCACAGTGCGGTTCTTCGTGTTATGACCCACTATGTGCAAGAATATTGCTAGTTGTTCTTCTATGGCCATATGTTTGGTATCTACAAGTAGATGCTTGTCTCGCAATATTGATGCGAGATGGAGAAATGGGCCTACGTCCATTCAAAGGTAGCTGACACAATAGTCACGACCACTCCTCAGAATACGCTTCATATGTTTCTTCCTAGTTAGGTCTCGGAACAAGGAGGGCTCCCTATGCCTTGCACACCTTATTAAGTGACTTTCCTCGATTTAATAGGCGACGATGACAACGACGGTTGTGAAGGCTGCTACCAAAGGTCTCACGCTAGTATTAAGCGCCTTGATTGTCCATCTACATGATCAATAATTAGGTTATGGTTGTATAGGACGGGGGCGAAATACGAAACACAGCGGGACACCTATCCACTTGTTCTAATGGTAGCTAGTCTACGGAGGATACTATCATAACAGCCCGTAACTTGATTGAATATAATAAAATACATATGGGGAGACGAGGCGAGGTATTGGTTAAATCTTAATAGAACAAGAGGACTAAATAATATATAACAATTCTATAGAACAAGAAGTCTAAATGACGTTGAAGAAATTAGGGAAACTTAAGAGAAGATACTTGTGCACGCAGGTATAGGCAAAATATAAGAAAAAAGCATAGCTAAGCAAAGATATGAACACCTTTTAAAACAAGAGCAAACCAAAATTATTGAGTGGTGTACAATAACAAAGACAACAAAGGAAGAAAAAAAAACAAAGTGAAGCAAAATTAGCGGTAATGATTGAAAAAGGCAGCGAGATGCTTGTCAAATTACATATCAAAATACAATTGTTCTACAAACACACTTTAAGCGCTCCACAAGCCATTGTCATCGATAAAGTCACAATTTCGATCATGCAAGTAAATGGTAAAAAAATTTGAAAACATGATCAATAGGTAAACTTCAGGGCGAAATAATTGTTACGAAAGAAAGATGAAAACGATACGAGAGCGGTACTTTGCAAGTAAAAATGAAGTATTGTTTTCAACATTTCATTACAAATGAAGGATTCCTTCAAGGGCAACTATTTTCACAATATCACTGAAGTAAAGCTATCCATCAAATCAAAACCAATTGCCATATTTATTTACTATAGTTAGAAAGCTATAGAAAGAATCTGAAAGTAAAGAATTATATCGGCTTGAAACACTTGTATAAGAAGAGATAGGGGGGAATATTACTAAATTAGAAGCATAGTTCGAACCAAAATCGGAGATTGCAAGGTCACGGCAACCAAAACCACGACAAATGTAGTTATTAGAATGCGAAGCGTAGTTACAATACAAACGAAGTTATAAAACAGGCCCCTTTATCATGCTCAACCCATACAAACCCTACCAAGATATTACCAAGTCGCACCCATTTGAAGGTAATTACCGGTTGAACAAGGGACATAATCTTCTACTTTTTGGTGAAAATTCTACTTATTCGTGATAAGTAAACTTAGTGAGTACTCTATGTAAACAAATCGGGGAGAGAAAACCATCGGGGCAGCGGGGTTCACATGATGAGGGCGGCAAGTTAAAACTCAAAACAACACAAACATACGAGTCCTACATGGAAATCGGTGAGTACTATATGCAAATAAATTTTGCCTCCATGGTACGTATCCTCTAGGAAGATGTGCAATAGGATCCCTTTAGGCGAATAAAGAAGTAACCGGACTAGGCCGGGCCTCCCTATTAGCCTTGTAATCCTTGGCTTCCTTCTTGCGGATAATATACCAATGGAGGCGTCTTATGTTACGTACTACATTGATCAATAGCAACATTGTCTAGCATATATATTGCGGTCAAGCATGCTTCATAGGACAGGTTAAGTATAACAATAAATTCATAAGTATAATCATGCAAACATCCGGAAAAATATTGAAACACATGAGCCAAACGAGACAATGAAAAAAAAAGGGAGAGGAAACAACACCAAAAACCTGGCTATGAAAGGGAAAGCGGCATAAATTTTGAAATCTGCCAAAGAGAAACTCACCTTGAGGTCTTTGCCGTCGAAGAGGATTCCGGACCAATGAGATCAATAGATTGAGGATTCTCCGAAAAAACACCATCGCAATTATCTTAACATCAAATAATATGAGGACATTAAAGAGAGCACTATTTTCCCTTTGCTTGTGAAGTAGTTATTTTCGGCATTATATGTAAATGAGAAGGATTCCTTCAATGACAACTACTTGCAGTCTCCATGAAGTGAAGCTGTCCATCAAAGCAAACCGGTAGCACTATATTTATCTAGTGTAGTTTGGAAATTTCACTAGGTGAGGCAAGTGAAAGTAAAGAATTATATCAGCTTGAAACCCTTGTATAAGAAAAGAGGGGAGGGAATATTAATAAATCGGAAGCATAGTTCAAACTACAATCGGAGATTTCAAAACAACGGCAACCAAAAACACGGCAAATACAATCACGATATCAAAGCGGTTGTTACAATGCAAACAGATGTATAATTTTGATCTTTTGTTATCATGGTCTACCTTTACAAACCCTAGAAAGAAATTGCCGAATTGCATCCATTTGATCCCAACACCAATTGAACAAGGAACATACTCTTCCAATTTTTCGAGAAAATTAAGCTTATTGAACATATGAATAAGATGGTAGGTTCTTTTTTTAAAGAAAAAATACGTACCTTGTTCTCCCCACTTGTGCTCCTTTTGCTAAAACTTCAGTCCAATGTCAAAGATCGACAAAAAAACAACTATCAATAAGAAACAAAATCCAAATAGAACCCTCAAAAGTAGAAGCGAGTCCAAAATCACAAAGGTAAGACACAAATGAGGACAATTGTTCCTTGAATCACCGCTTTTAGGTTACCAAAGTAGGTCTACTTCATAAACATGGAAGAAAGGCAAAACAGAGCCAGAACCATTCAATAAAATTTGTGAGAGAAGAGAGAACTTTGATTTGGACACATGAAAGCCGGGAGAAAAGATTGATCGAAAGAGACAAGGGCATATTAATAAATCGAAGCATAGTTCAAACATAATCGAGAGATTTCAAATCCTGACAACCAAAAACACGGTAAATACAATCTTGAAATCAAAGCAGATGTAACAATTCAAACAGATGTATAATTTTGACTATATTGTCATGGTCTACCTGTACAAACCCCACTTGTGCTCCTCTAGCTAAAACTTCAGTCCAATGTCAAAGATCAACAAAAAAACAACTATCAATAAGAAACAAAATCGAAATAGAACCCTCAAAAGTAGAAACTGAGTCCAAAATCACAAAGGTAAGACACAAATGAGAACAATAGTTCCTTGACTCTCCTGCTTTTAGGTTAACAAAGTAGGTCTACTTCATAAACATGGAAGAAAGGCACAACAGAGCCAGAACCATTCAATAAAATTTGTGAGAGAAGAGATAACTTTGAGCTGGAGACATGAAAGCCAGAGAAAAGATTGATCGAAAGAGACAAGGGCATATTAATAAATCAGAAGCATAGTTCAAACATAATCAGAGATTTCAAATCCACAGCAACCAAAAACACAGCAAATACAATCTTGAAATCAAAGCCCCTTAGAAATAAATTGCCGAATTGCATCCATTTCATCGCAACACCAATTGAACAAGGAACATACTCTTCCACTTTTCAATAAAATTAATCTTACTGAACATAAGAATAAGATGGTAGTTAATTTTTTTTTAAAGGCAAAAAAACGCACCTTCTTCTCCCCACTTGTGCTCCTCTTGCTAAAACTTCAGGCCGCTGTCAAAGATCAACAAAAAAAACAACTATCAATAAGAAACAAAATCGAAATAGAACCCTCAAAAGTAAAAATTGACTCCAAAATAACAAAAGGAAGACAAAAATGAGAACAATAGTTCCTTGAATCGCCTGCTTTTAGGTTAACAAACTAGGTCTACTTCATAAACATGGAAGAATGGAAAAACAGAGCCAGAACCATTCAATAAAATTTGAGAGAGAAGAGAGAACTTTGAGCGGGGAGACATGAAAGCCGAGAGAAAAGAGCGATCGAAAGAGAGGACCGAAAACAAGATGGATTAGGCGTTTGTGGTGCTTCATCTCTTTCTATAAGAAGCTGTTTGGACACGTTGAAGTCGAGGAAATGAACGAACGGCCTGTGGAGACGACGAGGTGGAGGAACCAAGCTTGGGCCGGAGGGGGTGAAGAAATCGGGTGTCGGGTTTTGCCATCACGGGGAGAAGGGGTCTTCACAACACCCTCACGTGGCCGGCGGAGACACGGGGTGTGAAGGGGAGGAACGATCGTCTTGTGGAGACGCGGGGATAATGGAGCTTCGACGGCGGCCATAAAACCCTAGAAGAGGTGAGGGAGACGAAAGGGCGAAGAAGTCACTGGAAAATGGGGTGTTTACAACACCCTACGTGATCTTTGCGGTAATGAAGTGGCGACTTCAGCCACATCATCAAAAGCCCTGAAGTGTGCACTTAGCCCAAATCTCCACCGAAGTGAAATGGGTGAATTCAACACTTGTTTGAGGTGTCACATCACCACTTCAGCATGTTAGTTCAGCAAAACAAACACCCCGAAGTCACTCGGAAGTCGGCACTTCCGTCACTTCGGGCTCAAAAACGATGAAACAAACACGCCCTAATTATCCCGATATTGTCATTGGAACCTCTAAGCAAAAAATAAGTGCGAATAAAACAAGAGAGACATGAATAACATAATAGTTTTATTAATCTCATGAAGTGACAACTACAATTGCAAATACATGACTTTGTTAAATGCTTAGATATTGTGAGTAATGTTTTCACAACTCAATCCTTTTTGTACTTCATAAAACAGAGATGATGGTGTTCGAACTTCTTTACACGTTTCCACTAAAGAAGTACTTCACACGTTTTCCTGAAAGAGTATGCTTAAATATCTTATTTGATTTTGTTGACTTTGATATCCTTTGAGTCTTTTTTTTCGTCTTGAATGTTATTCAAATATCAAGTTTGTCAACTTTTCATGTTTGTGATGCACCAATTGGCTCCTTTGAATCTTAATATTTGAAAAAACTTCAGCATGACATGCTTATGAAGTCTTAATTAACGTCTTTGACTTGTGAAAACTCTTTAGCTCCTTGACTTCTTAACATCTTGAGACTCTAGAGTTCATTTATCGATTTATTTGACTACTTTATGTTAATTAATTTAAATTTTTTAAAATGTTTCAACTCTCCCATGCATTTGAGCCTCATCATGTTGTAACCTTGTACATGATCGGATTACTAATTTAGTAGTTTTGACTTGCTTTTAGAACCTTTTGTGGATCTCAAGTTGTGTGCTCATGTTTATGTTTATGAACTACAAACATGTTTTTCCTTTAATTTAGATTCCCTGGAATCTTTGACTTCATGCTTGTGAAGCTTTTCGGGTTTTGAACTTATGAAAATTTTTGGTTGTTTGACTTTTAATGTCGTGAGAGTCTCGAGTTCATTTACTTACTTCGTTAAGTTTTTTAAATTTAGACTCTCCATGTTTTAAAGCCTTTACTTTTTGACTTTTCAACTTTTCGGGTCCCAAGAAGACTCTCACAAGGAAGGCTATTTACCACTACATTGGACTCAATAATGAGTTCATAAAAGTAAATTTGCCAATTGAAGAAAATGCCCCATCTTTATTAAAACAGGAAGGTAACTAATAGCCCCCAATAGTTTGCACATTCCCGATATATCTCTCAAAATTTTGGTATTCCCAAAAGGTCCCTCCTTTATTGTTTGTTTTTCTTTCGGTCTAAAAGCAATTGACGGAGGTGGAGATTCTATTACATGACTGGGAAATTAACAATTTTCCCCTCCTCCAATAATCAGAATTCTAGGCCCTTGAAATGACCTGAATACTCTCCACAATGGCATTGAAAATGGGCGAAAGATCGGCCACCGAAAGCTTGGGATGTAAACTAAAGACCCTAGTATTTACTCACCACTTCACATTCTTCTTATTGTGCTAAAGCCTCCGGAGATCACTTTCTCCCACATTTGTCCTCCTTCGCAATTCCAAGCGCTTTCGAGTTCTTTGCTTCCTTTCCACGCTCGCCGGTGACTTGCTTACGAGACAATTCAGCCTTAAGATGAGAAAACGACTATCGGCGGCCATGCAAGCATCTTATGCCGTTGTTAGTGTTTGCAGAGTTGTTTTTTATTTCCTGTGTATTATTGCTCAATTATGAGAATTACTCCAAAGTGTTTGTTGTGTAGTCGCCAATGTGTGTCATTGTAGTTGTATATTTGTTATGCATTGTTTTTTGCTTTCTGTAGTCGTTCCTTGTTTCTAGTGAATTATTACATTATTCATGTATATTACTTGACATTGTTTATTGCGTTTTGTGCATTATTTTTGCTTTCGGTGGTTGTTCTTTGTTTCTTTCATATTATTGCACAGTTCATGTGTATTAGTTGACATTGTTTGTTGTGTTTTGTATATTGTTTTTGGTTTCTGGGGTACTTCTTTGTTTCCTGTGTATTATTTGACATTTTTTATTATTGCCCTGTCTCCTTAATGCATCCAACAGATCTTCCATCTTATGGATGGTACTCCCTCTCTAGAAAGATAAAACGACTGAGGTACACTGCTCCTGCACAAGCACCAAAAGAAACAGATTAGATATGAATTTTCAAGCTCAAAGCGAAAAGAGAAAAGAATAATAAACAGCTTAAGAAAAACAAAGAAAAACCAAAGAACAAAAACAAAGAATACAAGAAAAAAAATAAAATAAGAACAAAAGAAAAGGAATTAAAAGAAAAAATAAACGGTTAGAGTACTAAGAATGTCCGTATTCTTAGAAGTTGCCAGTCCCCGGCAACGGCGCCAAAAACTTGGTACGCCCCTTGCGTAACCGCAAGTGCGCAGGTCGCACAAGTAGTATAATGTACCCTTTGGGTCGGGTAGTCGAATCCACAGGGACTGGTATAGCTTCTAGTACTAACGTCCTACTCAATATCTAACCAAATCGAGAATGAAGGAGTTGACTTTGGACTAACTTCGAGGAAGTTGAGGGAATGGAAAATTCACCAAGGGAAGATTTAGGTTTGACTCGATGGAGGAGATGGGGCCCCGGGGTTGGGTTTCTGACGTTCACTAACTCAGTCTTTCTCAGTAATTATCAGGGATGTCTTCAGTTCTAAACCTAGTTATGCTATAAGCATGCGGTTTCTAGCACTGCCGAGCCCTAAGTTGAACTCCCTCTTGCTTGCAACAACCAATAAAGATTCACAAACCTAGATAGGAGAACCTAACTACCAAGCATCAAGCACTAAACAACATACAAGATAGCCAATAACCTTGATTTATTTAAATGAACAAGACAATCATAAAAGCGCAAGTAAAGACTACGAGTTCGAGCTACAACGTCATACAACCACCCCGGGGCTCCCTTAAGAGTTTAGCCCCTCATAATAACAACCAACAAACAAAATGCCAAAGAAATTACAAGACAAGGAATTGAAAACTCCCTAATTTCTTGCATCCTTGAGGTTGTCGAAGGATCTACGATGTCGTGTAATCTCCCTCCGATCGGCCTACCATACGCTTGGCATTCCCTTGATGAAGGCGAGGATGAACCCCCAAAGCTCTCCCTTTCTTTCTCCCAAAGTTCGCCCACCAAAAGTCCCCTAAAAACCTAAGTTTTTAGGGTTTTAAGATTTTCCCGATGTGAGCACGGGTGTGATGAAACCGTGCTTCAAGCCGTGCGGATTACGGCCAAATAACTCTTCGAGAAAACTCACAAACACGTAATCTGCACGAGGAACGGCACGGGCGTGCTTCGGCCGTCTTTGAGGCTTTGCACGACCGTGCTCGGCCGAACTCGGGCTGTGCCGATCTATGGCTGTATTCTCCTGTAATTTTCACGGGAAGCGGCACGGGCGTGCTCGACCGTCTTGAGGTTTTCACACCCGTGCTCGGCGGACTCGAGGCGTCTTGAATCGCAGTTGAATTCTTACGCATTTTGCACGGGGAACGGCACGGGCGTGCCCAAACCGTGTTGAGCTTGATGAGGTTTCTTCTAAGTCCTTTAGCTTCTAAAATTGTTCCAAAAGCGCTTCTTTTTACTTCGGGACTTTGATATCTGCATGACAAACAACGAATACCTCAAATAGCACCGTACTTGGAGAATTATAGCCAAAACATTCAATAATGATGAAGGTATAGCATGCAATATATATATATGAAATGCGCTCATCGGTGTATGATGGCAACAAACAACATTTTAAGATAGCTGAAAGCTATCTCGTCATTCGAGCATAGACGTTGCCCTCATCCTTGGCCTACGATACAACGAGAGAACCCGTCTTTTTCAAGCATCATTAGACGAAATCCCGGTTTAAGCGAGAATGTTTTAGGCAAGATGCACAACCGGCACTTTGTGATGCGATAAAGGAAAATTTGCTCAAGCTTGTTCACATCGAAGACGGGGGAGGAGACATTTGTAAAGGTCCTTGTCATCTACCTTATAACGACCGTACTTTTATCCAACATGTCTCTTAACGTGCAAACATTCGCAGCATGGTACGCTAACGACTTGGCAAACCTCGGACGTTACGGATGGGCGAGGGTTGTTCATATGTGGGTGATGGACGATGTGCCTATGACGGCCTCCCGTGTCTAGCTTCGTGCAAGGGGAAGCAAACCATAGCCGACTACTTGAAAGGTTACGCCATTGCCTTGGTCATATGGCTCTACGAGGTGATGGGGAATATGAAAAAGGTGAGGACCGGGAAGGGAACCCGGGGATAATGTGCTATAGGGAGATGAGTTTTATAAAATCAACATCCATCGTCCCGCTTCTCAAATCTCTCAAAGGTAAAGAGGTGAGTTTTTTTATTAAATTGTACCTTCCTATGTAGTATTCTATCTTCTGTGTAATAATCTACCTTCCGATGTAATACTATTTCCATGTGTAATATATATCTTCATGTGTAATATTGGCGCTTCCCGTGTAATATCTCGCTTCCTATGTAACATTACATTTGTCTTGTATAATATCGTCTTTTTGTGTAATATCTTCGCTTTCGTGTATTATAATACCTTCTCTATAAAATATAGTTCTCATGTCCTCATCACGGTTCTCCCCACTTGTGCCGGTGACGATGTGGAGGTTGTATTAGTTAGCGTAGCGGTGAAGACACTCGGGCTCGGGACCAATGAGGGAGCTTCCAAAGGGAAGGGCACCTGAAAAAGGCCTCGAAAACCAACCCACGAGGGAGTGAGGAAGCGAGGTCGGTCACACTCCTCATCGGCCACCCCGCCGAAGTCTATTTTCGTCCGTCGTTTAACTTTGGTTGATGTTACGCGGGGTGACGATGACGCGCGACAAATGTTACAACAAGCTGTTGGTGGGTTTTGAAGAGCTGCGCACTTGTATGGACGAACACGATGTTGAGGATGTGAGGAGGTGGCAAAAGGCCGCCTCACGGTCACCATCTCACGGGCTCCGACATAGGCATGGAACCGGTAGCTACCCTTCTTCCTCCATCATAAAGTCTGTTTCCCACGTCAAGTTGGAGGTTCAAGAGGGTGACTCGAGGCTCGAAGAAGTCTCCCTGCACAACACACTTGTAGAGCTTACAAGCGATGAGGGGAGTTACGCCCATGAGGATGTTGGACCGGTCTCGTATGTTGAGATTCCTCCGGCAAAGTTGCCCCACCTACCCTTGCCGATGACGTCCTAGCGGTGAACGACCCCCATTCCAAATCCCTTCTATTGCTCCCCCTCCAATTCCCATTGGAGCCTCTACTACCCCGAGGCTCCATTAACTAACACCATTCGATGTCATCAACCGTTGAAGGGGATATAGTTGACACCCTCCCATACTCAAAATGCGACACACGGCTGTGATGGAAGAAATTCAATCCGAGTCCGGGTGATCTGTCACTGAGAGAGACCTAAGCGAAAGCACGGCTCCACAAGGATGACAAAACCAAAAAGGCTCCACAGAAGAGGGACCCCATACAAAAGAATACCTAATAGAAGTGGGAGGCACAGAGAAGAGCCCATCCATCGAGGAGGGCTCTTCTAAGGAGGGCCTCGCAGAAGAAAACATCCATACGTGCAGAATCCCGCTCGATAGAGACATCAGTAGTGGAAGAGAAAGTGTTGATTGTCATGGATGTGCTGCTAGAGTCCTTATACGGGTTCCAGAAGGATTAACCAAAAGATAGCCTGCTACCTCTAGTACCATATGATGGTACGTGTAATGGCCGACGAAGCGAGATTCAAAGAAGCCCGAGACAGGGTTCTTCCCCAGAAAGAAAAAATATCCAAGCTTCGGGGCGCTGAACCAAATAGAACAAGTGGTCATTTTCTTACACTTGAACACACGAGTTGACAAGTAGATATTATTCCTGTGTATTATCCGCACTTCCTATGTATTATTCGCTCTTCTTATGTAGTATTATCGAGCCTGTCTAATATGTTATGTTCCTCTGTATTTATGTGAACCAGTAGCATCGTTTGGACGGACGAGATCGGGTTCACAACGCGTGAAAGCCTCTATATCCTCCTCGAAGGCAAAGAGCAAGTCCCCGGTGATATCGTCAATGTCCTTGTCCTCGTAATCCATAAAAAGCTGAAGCGCACGGTTGTGACAAAGCCACTTGCATTTGCTTTGAGGAAAATGGAGTTCATGGCTGAGCAGGCATTGTGCATGATGGAAGATGCTATGTACCTGTACACATTAGCAGAACTAATACTCATGCCAATCATGCACAATGGTCACTACCATCTGCTTGTCCTTGACATTGAGCGCAAGAAGTACCTTCACCACTCATTCCTTCAGTCGCGCACTAACAACGCTGACGCCGTCACCATGGTAAGTGACTCCAGCATTTTCTCTAGTATCTCACCCTTATCTTTTTGACATGTTTCGCTGATGGTTAACATTTTTCACGTTTCAACAGGAGCTCTTTGAAATGGCCCTCGAGATTCACACGAGAAAAAGCGCATTTAAAAACATCCCGCTCGAGCATATACGTGACTACCCCTAGCAAGGCTCCAAAACCGTGACTACCCGGTTTTCCTCGTGAGCTATATCTAGCAAATAAAACGGGGGAGAAAGTTGGACATACTATTGTCGGGCGTCCGTGCTTGCGACTCCACTACTTCGACTACACGGTTGTATACCTCTTGGTTGGGAGAGAGAAACGGGAGCTGCGGCGATGATAAGTGAAGTGCTTTTTCCTCATAAATTCATCCGCAAAATACACTATCAAGTACACGGGTGTGTACTTTACCCGTATAAGTCACTGTTTTGCATTTTGGCTCCAATTTGCTCCCGATTTCATTTCTTTGGCCATTATTGTGTTTTTTCTTTACTTGTGGAGTACAATAGAACAATTAAGTACCAAATATCACCACAATACCCAATTTAGTGTTAAATATGTGCAACAAATTATCGGTAAAATATAGATAAAATGGAACTTGATTGTGTATGTATGAGGCTCAACCTATCCAAGGACCCACTGAGTGAGCTTAAACACTTCCTATTCCAAATTGTTCCATGGATGCCTAAGGTAAAATTGTTTAAGCCTCTAACAAAAGTGCATCCCTGGCCGGATAAAATCGTGTTTATGGGAAGTGGCTATGCAAACTACGGTCGGAAGGAGCACACCCTTTTTCGGCCTCCATAAGGTTGGGAAAGGTACAATAGACTCGTGACGTTAAACAAGCGCTCCATGGGAAGCAACCCAAGATTTTTACTTTTCTTTCGGTTGTTCATTCTGTTTTGTTGTTTTTGTTTTTAGTTGAATTGTCATGTTGGTTGTTGAGTTTTTTTTTCTTCTTTGGAGTCTCTCTGGAGTTTTTTACTTGTGTCTCCGGTGAAGTTTTGAAACTATTGTTAGCGGGGACACTTGTGAAAACAAGGGAAACAGAGATTTGGAGACCTCCACGGGGTGAGCACGGTCGTGCTTTACGACCATTGATAAGTGTAAATTTACACTATATTTCATATATTAATGTGTACATTTATTGAACTCTTATAAAGTAATTATGGGAAAAACAAGGCTAAATTAAGTGTAACTCATCTCTACAAGTACCAGGAGGATCTTGAGAGCAAAGAAAAGTAAAAAAAAAGGAATTAAGAGCAAAAGTGTAGAAGATGGAGCTTTCCTGACATAGGTACCTACAATATAAAACCCTTTATAAGCGTATTATGGTCAAGCTTACGGCCATAACCTTCAAATAGAAGCCCTTACAAGTATGCTTATGCCCTTAAGGAAAAGGAGAGTCAAATAGAAGACCTTACGTCTTTCTCTTAAGTCCATAAGCTAGGCCATAAGGATTATCTAGAGAGGCATACGGAGAGAACTCACGCCTGTAAGGAGTGATTGTAAAGCTGACAGGATAAGCATACGGTCTCATTTTTACGGCAGTAAGTGAGACAGTAACAGGAAGACAGAAGGCCTTATGGGAAAAACTTATGGCCGTAAGCTAGACCGTAAGGAATGCGATCAACAAAAACCCCAAGGTTTAGAGTATAGACTTACGCCCATAAACTGGCCGTAAATGCAGGGGTATAAAAGACTTTACTTATTTTCTGAAGCGGGGAGTTGAGTTTTGAGAGGGGTGGCTAGAGAGAAATTAGGGCAAAGAGAGGATTAGCGAATCTTTGCTAGGTTAGAGGCGACATTATCCCATTCAAGAGAGGAGAAACCTTGCCGATGTTCATCACCACCAACATCATCATCTCTTAGGGCATCGGCGTGATCAAGAACGGTCATCTCGCCAACTTCGAGGGGAACTTCAAGTTGATCCGTTCGCAATCCATCCTTAAGGAAGTATCTTTTATTTTCATGTTAATGAATATGGTTTTGTATGCTTACTTGATTTGCTCTTGCTCCATGAGGAGCTAAACTCTAAATTGGGTGCTTGGACATGAAACCATAGAGATTATTTGTATTGGATTCTAGATTTGCTTCTTCTCTATAATGTTATTTGAGTTTTGATTTGGAATTGCATGTGTTCAATTTGAATGTATGAATTGTTCATATTGCTTATTGCTTATTGCTTGATTGCTAATGCGCGGTGAAAACCTATTAGGCTTCGCAAAGGCTATTGTGCGGTGAAAAACTTGTTAGTATATCACCTTCTCGACTCAAATAGGGTTGAAAAAGTGAGTCTCGAGATAGAGGAGTGTCCACTTTTTTCCTCTACCGAGGTCATCCTATCTTAGTGTCTCCTTGAGCTCTAAGCGATCGTGTAACTTTTTAGTTAAGAGAACTATCCTTTAAGGCGTTGCATGGGATCAGGAGTTATTTATATCGAGAGAGGAAGTAACCTAGTATAGGAAACCCAAGTTGACCTGCATTAGGAACCTTAGAGCGAAGCATAGCTAAGTGGGACCAGTGTCAAGAGAATTCTCCACCAACGCCCTGTATTAGCTTAATCCTAGCCTGCCGTGAGAGCGGAGTCTGGGAACTGTAGGTTCTAGGTGACTTATATTTATTAGAGGAAGAAACATTTCTAAAATCTTGTGCTTCAATTCACAGCCCTAAGGGGATCATTGTCCAAGTACCCTGTTTACTCCAACGAGTTAGTTTCATCCTCATTATAACCCTTGTTTTATATTAGTTTTCTAGTACGTGTTTTCAATTGTGTTCTACCCCATTTCTTTAGGCTAGATAACTTTTGCTGGAGTTAGTACTAGTATTCACGCTCCTGTGGTTTGACAACCATACCCTTCATAGGGTTCACTTTATTACTTGACGATCCGTGTATTTGCAGAGATGTAAAGGGCATGTCAGTCGTGCACTTCACAGGAAGTGAAAAAACTTATGATCTTTAGGAAGCATAGCCTAAACACTCCTGTGCTTCTGCCATGTTTCACAAAAAGCACGGCCATGCTTACCTCTGTAGGTTTCTTGCCAAAGATCTATAAAATGCTCAGTTCAAAAGCACAGGGTCAAACACGGCAGTGCTTCCCAACTACCTCTGACTCCGACACAAAGAGCGACGCCTTCTGACTCTCCAATTGAGCTATTTTCCTTTGTTTTTTTTGTTATTTCTTTTTAGTTTTTTTTTTTTACTCTAGCTTCACTTGTGCCACTTTGGTATTTTTTAGGATGTGTGGTAGAATAGATTATGGAATACACATTGAGAGTGGCAATATCACTCTCTGTGTTCAGGATAGGCCTCCCAAAAACTTTCCCTCAATTTTTATTTGTCCTTATGTTTACATTACATGCATGTTTGTACATTGAGGACAATGTATGATTCAAGTGTGGGGGAGGGTTTTCACTTCATGTTTTTATCATGATAGTGCATGACTTAGGGTGATCTATGACTTTTTGGATAGAAATTTCTAAGTCTAGGGGGCAATGAGTGTGTTAGTGTACTTTTTTTGAGCTTAAGTGTAAAGTCACTCTTACTTTGGAAACCTAAGTTCGATCACTTTACCCTATTTTGTGAAGCCACTTATGTTTAGGTAAGACTTTGGTTCAAGGATCTTTAGTTTTTGTTTTCTATGTTAAAAAAAAAAATTCAGGTGCAATAAACTTGAAAAGTCGGATCCTTTGTGGAATGCCCTATCGGGTTCTATCAGTTTGCAAAATATGGTAGAAAGAGCTATCACTTTGGAAGAGTGAAAATCGCTCTTGCGTAGTTGGATTTTGTGCATTACAAGTGTACACTTTATGACCTACGGGGAAAAATGGCTACCTCTAGAGTATATGAAGCTATTACTCACTTAGTGAATTCATTAGTTGAGAATAAGGTCTTGTTTAGCTAGGTCTTTTCAAAAATGCTTGGGGCACATATTTTAGGGTAGTTCACACATACACGGGGAGTCTGAGTAATAGTGAAACTTTTTATTGAACATTCATTTGACTTATGCACTTACCATTTAGAGTCTCTCTACATTTTAGAAAATTCCTATTTTTCTGATATCGGGAGGTCATGCACTCATCTTGTTTTGTGTGAGCTAAGTGTATTTGCTTGAGGATAAGCAATGATTCAAGTGTGGGGGTATTTGATGAGTGCATTTCATATATATATTTT
The DNA here is from genome assembly GCA_902712375.1 of Dioscorea dumetorum. Lineage (NCBI taxonomy): Eukaryota > Viridiplantae > Streptophyta > Magnoliopsida > Dioscoreales > Dioscoreaceae > Dioscorea > Dioscorea dumetorum. The sequence goes on from CACTHL010000375.1 coordinate 20,508, forward strand.
ATATACCTCTTATTCATGTTTTACTGTCTTTTAGCATTTGTTTTATATATTTTAGTGCTACTTTGGGTATCTTTGCGTTCTTGTGCAGATTAGCAAATCTTGGGTGATTAGAAGAAGTATTGGAACAAAACCAACATCAAAAGAACCAAGTTGCAAACAGCCAAAGTAAGCACAACCTAAGCACGGGTTTGCACTTGAGCTATGCAGATTACTGGACTTCAAAGAAGATTCAAGAAATGAAAAAGGATGGTCACAGTTTCCAAAGCATGGGCGTGCTTATGGAAGCATAGCCCAAGCATGGTCGTGCTTTGGGCAGTGCACTTCATTATCTAGCGAAAAATTATTCTAATCTTTGAACCCTAGATCTGGTCGTAAATAGTACAATTAAAAATCATGACCTACGCACGCCCGTGCTTGGGTCAAAAAGGCCTTTTTAAGTCCCAAAGTTAGGGTTTTGAGGGGGTTAGATTGGACTTCGGCTTGGGATTAGAGGACCTAGAAAGCGATTTCACTACCATCCAGCTTCGTCAACGGCAAGGTCCACGAAGCACAACAAATCGATTCAGAAGCAATCGGGAGTCAATGAATTCTTACTCAATTATTTATGTATTTATTTTTTTATTGTGTGAAACAATAAGGGGCTAACCGTTCTCCGGTGCCCCGGATTTATGAACTCATGTTTAAGTTGTAGTAGTGTACTCTCTCTATAATGATTATGGAGTTTTATAGATTTTTATGTCAAATCTTGATGTGTGTGGTTAGCATAGTTGTGATTGTAAAACTTGACGTGTGCATGATTGCCATAGTTGTGATTGCGGAAGGGTAGTTAAAAACTTGATGTGCATGATTCCCATAGTTACATTTACAATACTTGATGTTATGATCGCCATAGATGTGACAAGACTTTGAGAGTACACATAGAATCTTTAAAATGCACCTGCTAATTATTGCAGGAGAGTCACTACAAGTTTATATAAGGGATTAATCCGGGGCGCTACCTCTTATCATTGTTATTTGCTAAAGCTATCCCTTACCTTCTCATCATTTTTGCGTTCTCCTTCTCTATCCGATCCTGTGGAGAACGCAAAAAGCTACACCAGCCCCTGTAGATTCGACTATCCAATCCTTTATTGGGTACACTTTACTACTTATACGACCAGTGCGATTGCGAGATATGCAAGGGCGTAGCATTTCCTTCCAAAATTTTAAAGAACAAGACCTCTTTTGAGATTTTGTTTGGAACTTTACCTAATTATAACACCTTAAAGTTTTTGGCTATTTGTGTTTTGTGACAAACACGATAACAATAGAGATAAATTTTCTTCTAGAGATAAACCTTGTGTTTTTCTTGGTTACCCCTTTGGTAAAAAAAGCTACAAAGTTTTAAGCCTTGATTCTCGGGGAAATAAGCTGTTTCAAGAAATGTAGTGTTCTATGAGGCAGGTTTTCCTTTCCATAAAATAAATAGCAGTAGAATTCTTGTTACTTCTTATTCCCCAATTTCTCTAAAGGACAACATCAATAATGTTTCTTCTTCACAACATTTTCCTTCTTCAAAACCAAATTCCAACTTTCCTTTAAACATTTCTCCATCTTTGCCAAATTCACCAGTGCCACATCAACTTCTTTGCCTAATGTTTTACCTATCAGAAAATCCACTAGAACACACACTGCTCTTGCTTACATGATTATATATGCAATGTTGCCAAAAATAATACTTCACATAATTCATTGCCTTGTTTCTTTGATTGTGAGCACACTATTACAAATTGTTGTTAACTTCCTAAACATATTTGTTTTTCATCTCTTTTACATCAAAATTCAAATATGCTTGCTTAATTATCTATCACAAATGAGCCCAAACATATGAAGAGGCATAAACTATTCCAGCATGCAGAGCTGCCATGTTAGAATAATTCAAGGCACTTGAAGCTAATCAACATGGTATTAGAGCCCTAAGTTCAATTTTGCTTAATTTGAGGTAGTTTTTCTTCAAGATTTGAAGCTTGGAACTAGTTTTTCTATTGATCTTGTGATATGGGATAGTTTTCATCAAGATTTGAGGATCCGAGCTTGTTTTGTTGTTTTTCCTTCAAGATTTGAGATAGTTGTACATCAAGGTCTCTTGAGACTTGAGAAATTAATTTTTGATCAAGGTTTTCTTAAATCCATCACTGAATTTCAGTTTAATGGCTGAATCAGTCTTTAATCATGAAAAAACATTAACGGATTCTTCAGATGCTTTGTTTATACAGTCATTTGACAATACAGGGATGTTATTGGTCTCGAAGCCCTTTAATGGCATAAGGTATGGTTCTTGGAGAATAGCTATGGAGATTGCATTGACTGCATAGAATAAGATTGGTTTTGTGAATGGTGTTTGTAAAAACCAGATGCAGATTCTGTTGATCTTCAAAATTGGGAGAGACGTAACAGTATGGTTATCTCATGGTTATTAAATAGTCTTTCTACTGACATTTCTAAGAATGTAGTCTATATGATAATAGCTTGTGACATTTGGCAAGAACTAGAAAAGCGCTTTGGTTACAAGCTGGATGTGGTTTTTCCTTAAGCTTAAACCATTCCAACACAAACCATAAGAGAGAAGGTATTGCAATTTTAGTATGGTTCTAAAATTTAGAGGATCGGTCTTGAAAGAATGCATATCTAAGCTTACCGTGTTTTCATTCTAAATTTCAGATTTATTGGTAGAGGAAAATACCTCCGATGTTGATGATAATGACGTATTAGTCTTTCTGATGTTTGACGCCCACTTTGAAATTTTAATCCTCTCAACTTTGCAGTTATTTATTTTTTTTCTTTATCTGATATTTTTCCTTTTAATTTTATTTTCTGCTATCATCCTTCTTCAGCTTTTTTAGAAAGTTTATTTTTTTCATCTTTCCGTTTTTTCTTCTCACTGTTTTGTTCTTTCGCTTATTTTTCTTATACCTTTTCTTTTTTTTTTTTTTTCTTTCAAAGTAGGTTCCGGATGTCGGGATCCAACTTCTCATTTTTTTCATTGTCTTCTTTCTCTTCTTTTTTATCTTTTTTTCGGATAATATATATATATATATGTAAATTCAACCCACCCCATTAAGATAAGGATAATCTAAATTTTACTATTTTAAAAAAATAAAACACAAGGCATTAAAAAATTGTAAAACAAATGGTTATCTAACATTGCCATCGTTAGAGGCAACTACACTAAAACAAAATTTTTATGAGAAATGCAGTATTTTGAAGGATATATATATATTTCCCCTAAGTAATAATAACAATAATAATAATAATAATAATAATAATAATAATAATAGTGGTCCAGCAATAATAGTAATAATTATTAACTTATTTGCGCCATATGAGATTCCCCGACATCTCGCAATAATTGTCGATCAAATTTTTGTCTCCAAGTTCCCTAATATTTTATAGTTGATAATAATTAATAAGGATAGTATTAACTAATCAATTATATATAATCATTATTTTTTTTTTCATTGTCCACTCAACAGTTAGAGTTGGTAGCGTAGCAACAAGATCTGTATCTCCAGATGTGGCATATCCATCGCTACATTACACGTGCTTCAATCAAATTTCACACCAGAAACAACCAAATTTAGTGAGAACAGAGAATATACCTGAAATCTAAAAAAAAAAAATACACACGCTAGGCTCGAGGAGAGGCTGGCATTGCATTTTTTTTTTTTGAAGCTCAAACATAAGTTCGACAACAAATTAAGCATGCACAACGGGTTCATATGGATGAGAGATCCTCATAAACAGACTTGATGCCTGGTCTTTCCGTCAGGGGACGGATACACCTCAAAGCTATCCCCAACATCTCCTTCATGCCCTTTGATGCTGTGGGGTTGGCAATGTCTGAGGCCATGGCAGAGTCGAAGCATTCTGAACCCCGACCTTCTGCTACCCTTAGTCCCACCCAATCGGTTAGATCAACTCCTCCTTCATCTCCGGAGACAACATCACCTGCACACCTACCTGTAAGTAGCTCCAGAAGAACCACACCGAATGCATAGATGTCCGACTTAAAGGATGGTGATGGCTTCTTTGATGCAGCCAGCTCAGGCGCCCGGTATCCAAGTACCCCTGCATCATGTATCTGCTCAATGGTGCCTGCTTGAGTCATTAGGCGATAGAGACAGTAGTCTGCAACCCGAGCATTGAGATCAAGACCATCCAACAAAATGTTGGTAGCCTTGAGGTTCCCGTGAGGGGCAGCACGGTCAAAATGGAGATAATTTAGGCCACGGGCAACATCAACAGCTATCTTGAGACGTTGAGCCCAGGTTAATGGTGGCCCTTTCCTTCCTGGTCTATCTGTAAGCACAATAAACAAGTTAGAATTAAGTAGTTAAAAGGTTGCGGTCTTATTCATTGTTGAACAAAGCAAACTTATTATAGCCAAATTAAAATGTACTTTCAATATAACATCAGGAAACAGATTAGTATTCCTCGTGACAATGATGAGAAACACAACGTGAGATGGTTTACATGGCTTAAGAATTATTTCAAAGTAAGCATTCCATGTTCACCTGTAATAGGAGAGAAGTTTAAGTTGACAAGAATAATCTATTGATAAATGGCATCAGACTATTTTAGTAACAGGGGACCCAACAAATTCATCAACAAGATTGACATGAAAGCAAAAGTTTAAGAAATATATAAAACAAGTTATAGGGGAGGTCTGTTCAAGGTTCATACCATATAGAAAGCTTGCAAGACTTCCTGGTGATATATAATCTGATAAAATTAGTTTCTCATGCTGAGTTGGACCCCAGTAGTAGCCGCGCAGCCCTACAACATTAGGATGCCTAATATTCGCAAATTTCTTAACTTCTCTTTGGAACTCTTTCTTTTGTTTCGCCACCCCTTCTCTCAGCCACTTAACAGTCAATAATACACCATTATCTAAGGTTGCCCTGTAAGATGTTCCATGACTACTTCTCCCTAATACTTCTGCAGGAGCTCTTGACAACTCCTCAGGCGTTAGTGTGATTGTTTCATCTAGAAAATATAGATCCCCAGCCAACCGGTCAGGTGATCTCACATCCAACCTTCCCAGGCCTTCAGATGCAAAAGCTTCACCTGATTCCGGGGACCATGAGAAAGCGACTGTTCTTGGAAGGTGAATAACCTGCAGCCAATTTTTCCCCAGGAATCATCATTTCCGAGGAAGTACCCTTCCTTGCAGCTATCAAGTCATCAGTGGACACCATCAAAGCACTTCCACTTACTCTCTCTTTACCTCCTGAAATATCAGGCAATGTCATTTGGCCATTTTTGTCTGTCAGGTTATTACAACGAGATTGCCTAGACATCATTGTGTAATGCAGGGTGATGGCTAATAGAATTATAATCACCACACCAACAACACATGCCACTATCACTGCTACTTTGATGTAAGTCTTGATCGGTTTATTGGAACGATTTGCTGATGGAGTGCTGGTAGAACTTGGCGTACTACTTGGAGGGACACCGGGCAACTCCAACCTTGCATTGCCAGGGCGGAAAGAAGACTCAGGAAACTTCCTGAGGTTAGGTGGAAGGACTCCAGAAAGATCATTGTAAGATGCATTTAAGGAAATGAGTGTGTTAGGCAGAGTTGATGGCAAAGGGCCTGAGAACTGGTTTTGCGATATGTCAAGGACACCAAGTGACCTGAGTTTGCTAATTGTTGATGGAAGGGAACCGGAGAAATTGTTTGCAGAAATATCTAAAATTTGCAAGGCCGTCAATGAGCCGACGTCATCTGGAAAACTGCCATTAAAATGATTGCCAGAAAGTTTGAGCACCTTAAGATTGGACTTCCCCATAGAAGATTGAATACCTGAAGGCAACTGTGAGGTCAAATATGGAATAGGCCCGGTTAATTGATTGTGACTGACATCTATATACTCAATTTCATAACCCCATTTCACAATCACAGATAAATTTCCATCAAACTGATTATTGGATAGGTCCAGTATAATGCAGCTTCCGGTTAGCAAAGGAAGATCACCAGAAATTGCATTCGATGAGAGATTGAGGATTTGCAGCGTCGTCGATGTGATCCAACTCATTTGACCTGCAATACGGCACGAGATGTTATCCTGCTAGAAATCGAACATAGAAACAAATACATTAGGAAATTTAGATCCCCGATAAAATAACACTAGTAGAAAATATGTTGTTTAACAGAATCCTGGACACACCTAAAACAAATACAAGGTTTACAATTATTTATTATTTATACTTAATATCACACCTAAAATCAAAGCATGGTTCATAAAAACAGAAATTTATCTGTCCAGGCAATATTTGAACAACAATCCCAAGAGCAATTGTAGACTGAGATCACTGATGTATGGATTAATTATGATAGATCTAACAGAACAGAAATTAATGCTGTATAGAAAATCAAACCATGCTACAAGTATATATAGCATTTTTAATCTAATAGTCAAATTAACAATATATCATCCTCAAAATTTAGAATATAGCCTAATACTCAAATGCCACAAGGCCTCAGTTAAGGTAAAGCAAATTGAAAATGTTGTAGTAATGTTACATATATTAAACAGTATTCCAACAATGGTTGATCCTAATGTATCTTATACAATTTAAGTGTTCCTGTTAATATAACATACCATACAACAGCCCTGTATGGATTTTGATGATTAATAAGATCTATCAAATTTCACATACATGTCATAGAAACAGTTTTCAAAGCTAACTGAACTTGGATGCAATGAAGCATTTGCGAAAGAATAGAATAATATTCCAACAAATCATATACCTGAGAGATTGTTCGCACTCAAATCTAATTCCCTAATAACAAGAGCATCCCCCATGAAAAGTCCATTGGGTAGAAACCCAGAAAAAGCATTGTTCCCAAGCCGAAGAACCTCAAGATCATAGACATATTCAAACTCCGGCAGCTCTCCAGACAACTGATTATAGCTCAAATCCAGCGCTTTCAAATTCCCAAAAGTCGAAAGCCGGCTTCCATCAATCAACAACCCCCTCAACCGGTTATTGCTCAGGTTCAAATATTTCACAGTATCTGAAATATCTGACAAAAACTTCAGCTCCTTGGGGCTTGAAGTGGTCAGTAAATTCCCACTAAGATCAACATGAACAACACTTGATCCCATCAAGAAATTCCAATCAACACCACCATCAAACTGATTCCAGCTCAAATCTAGTGTTTCAAGATTTGGAATCTCTTCCAATCCTTCCGGTATCTTCTTGGTAAGCATATTGAAAGACAAGTTCAAAGAAATCAAGTTCCTAAGCTGCTTCAATCCCAAAGGCAATGATCCAGTCAGAAGGTTGTGGCTCAAATCCAGAGATAAGATAGAAGCAAGCATTCCAATCGAATCTGGCAATGGTCCTGTGAAATTATTTCCGGCCAAAGACAAATTCTGCAAGCTCTTGAGCTGCCCAATATCCATGGGCAATTCCCCAGAGAACATATTGTTGGAGACATCCAAGAATTTCAAGCTCTTAAACTCAGCCAAATTGTTAGGCAAGCTCCCGGACAAAGAGTTATTGGCCATGGAGAGCTTAAAGAGCATAGACAAGTTCCCAAACACTGAAAGATCAGCAATACCAACCAAACCCAGGTTATCAAGGACAACCCCGGCAACATTCCCACCGCTACACACAATGCCATTCCAAGAAGATGGACAACCATTGAAGTCAATCGATTCTTCATTCCAAGAGTCAGTGATGTAGCCTTTGGGATCACTTGTGATGCCCTTCTTGAACTCTAACAGACCCAGAATATCCTGAGAGGGGAGCTGAGCAGATGCAGCCATGACAAAGATCAACAGCACATGAAATCCCCGAACAACTTTCATCTTTTTTTATCTTCAAATCACTTGAAAGAAGCACTACAACTTCAAATAAGAACCCTAGCATCTACTTCTTTGAAGAACATACTACCCACATTTTACTTTCCATACTAATTTGAGCTGGAAATAGTGATTAGGACAAAAAAAAACCAAACTTACGCATAGGTTGGAGCTCAAAACAGCAAAAAAAAAAAAAATCCCACACACAGATTTACTGGAGAAAAATCACAGCAATTTCATATAAACAGATAAACAAAATAGGGCATTAAAAGAACAACCAACTCCACCGCCGGCGGGGGAACAAGAAGCTACCAAAGCTTTCGCCTTCATCCAGTCGCATTGAATGGAGGATGGCCCAAATCCACTTCAACAAAACCGAGATGAGAAGGGCAAAAACCCTAACCCCAGCCCTAGAGAGAGAGAGAGCTCGTGGGGGATTGCGCTGCAGGGTGCTGTGCATTCTTTTGTCCATATGAGATCGGCTCTTTGGGTTCAAACAGTGAAAATCCCCTGTTAGGGAAATCACAACCGTTAAATGGGGCCACGTGAACCAGTGTCGATCTCTAAGCATGATCTTTTGACGGCTGTGATGGTTAGAAGAATGGTGTACGCTGTGTCTCTGTTTGGTACTGAATAGGTGTTTGTTTATATCTACTTTACCCGCCAAAATAAAAAGAGCAGCCAGAGAAGGCCCTCACGGACCCCAAACGAATATTGAATCTGATTTGGTTTCGTCGTACCAGCGTCACAATTGGGCGGGCTCCACGTCAAGGCCAAGCTTTGACCATCTGGACCGCTCCTTGCTTCCGAATCCCGGAGCTCCACCGATTGAATTAACCGGATTTATTAAGGTTGTCCTTGTTAATTAGGGTGTTTTTGAGGACTCTCTAATAGATATATTTCTTTATGTTATCTTGTAAATATATTTATCATACGAGAAATATATGTTTTATTTGTTTTAATATATAGGTTCACTCTACTCAATTAAAAAGCTAATAGCTCATTGATATTTAATAAGATATGAAAAATGAGAATAAAAAATTCAAAAATCTCACGTTCTAAATTATTAAAAATATTAAATTAAAATGGATCATCAATTATTGATGCCAACTAGTACTTTTAAAATCTTTTTTCACGGCTCAAAAATTGTGGATTAGAAGATTAAATATTAGCCTACTGAACATAAATGATAAAATTTACAATTACATGATAATGAAAGCCACATATAAAATTTTTTTTTTTGATAGTTTCGGCCATTTGTCTACTATCTCCCTCATGATCAAAATAAATTCCTTCATCATCTAATTAAAATTATAAATTAATTTTTTATATTTGATTTTGTTGTTGTCTTCCTCAACATTTAATAAAATTAATGTTCAATGGAAATAATTGAAATAAAGAAGAGTCTTTCATGAACATAATTTTATGGATTAAAAAAAATCCCTCAACATGTTTATCGTATTTGTTTCAAGCTAACCACTTGTATGTTTTTAGTACCATTGTGAATTAATGCGTGCCAAATCCAATTGTTTTCATTTCAATAAATGCAATGGGTTAATTTTTTATCAAACTACAATAAAATGTTGCCGTGAAAATCTGTCCTATCTCTTAGGATCAATATGGATTCTCATTAGTAACTTAACATGAAAAGCTAATATCGAAGATAATGATGCATGATGTCCTCTCTTAGAATGTGGTACCCTATGCAAGTCCTTCTAACAAGTGCATTTTGTTGAGGTTCTGATAGAACACCGAACTGTTAGCTGGGAATTTGCAGAAATTTCTGGGTGATGGAAGAAGGGAATGAAGAGAAGGGAGAAGAGAAGGGAGAAGAGAAGGAGAAAAGAGGGGAGAATTTGGAGTAATTTTTTCTAGTGTTTTCATTCATCATATCTCCCCTTTATAGGAGATCATTACAATAGAGTTTGTTGTAACTACCCATGATGGGGCATTTTCTCAAACAGCTCATGTGCCAGGTGTGGAAGTTTGATATTTTTTCGCTTCTCTTGTGCTTTGTTTCTTGTGTAGAAGTTGTGTTTTTAAGTTTTTGTTGAGTATTTTTTTATGTTGGAATCTTAGTTAAGGTTTTTTTGAGAGGTTAAAGATAGGGGAAAAGTGTTTTAAAAGGTGTAAACAAGGAAGGAACCTTGCGTGTGCCCTCAAGGAGCCAAAAAAGGGGCCTTGTGGCCTCCCTTGTGGGCGCAAGGGAGCCCTTAAGGAACCCCGGCCTGAAGACCATGCAGGCTCCCATGCGGGCACATGGGAGGCCGCATGGCTTCCAGGTTTGAGGCCTCGCGGCCTCCATTGCGTCCACAAGGGAGCCGGCGAGCCCTCCCGCGCATTGTGGCCTATATATACCGATTTGAAACTCAAAGGGCCTTCATAAGACCCCATTTTGAATCTTTTTCTCCTCATCTTGAATACTCATTCTCCCCTCTATTAGATCTTCATTCTTGAGCTCCAAGAAAGAACAAAGGCGGTGATCTCTCTCTCTCCTCCATTGGTGATGTTTCCCCACTAGATCTAGCAAAGTTTAAAGTGAGTTTTCTTCTCTTCTTCAATTTCTTGTTCTTTTATTCAATTATCTATAGATCCATGAAGGAAAAGTGTGGATCTAGTATAGATCCAATGTTTGAATGGGATTAGAGTATAGATCTAATGTTTGGTTGGTTTAAGAGCCTTGATCTCATGTTTTGGTGAAGAATAAAGGAGATCCTTCATCTCTAAACCCATGATTCTTGTAGATCCGAACCCAATTAGGATCTTCTTGATTTTATTGTGATCTTGAGGGTTTGAGGATCCTTTTAGTGTTAATTCTTGAATCTAGAATGCCTAGTAAACCCTAGAAGCCATGAGATCTAATTTTGGATCATTCTTTCCTCTCTTGTTTATTGTTTGGGTTATGTGATTGATTCTTGTTTTTCTTGGATGGTTAATGGCATCAAAGAGGTGGATCTAAAGGCAAGGGCAAAGAGCAAGTAGGCGAGTGATCCAAGAAGTTCGATCTCGCCAAGTTTGTGAGTGGGATATTGTTTAATTCATGAACTATGATCATGCTTGTTTGAATACCTAATTATATATGTTCTTGAATGGTGAATTTCATGTTTCAAAGGTTTATTGAGATGTTTTCATGAAACTTTGAATAATGATGATTTATGTTTCAGTTTATTTCTTGATTGAAAACATTGATCATTTATACTTCTTGATTTATGATCCGATGTACTTTTGATTAAGGTTATTGATCATTTATACTTCGTGGTTTATGATTTGATATACTTTTCTATTATGATCAATGATCTTTTATTATTCTTAAGGGATGGAATCACTATATCTTGAAATGCATATTTTCAAAGTATTGTCAAAGGGTTAATGTTCTTGACATAAGGACCCAAGAAAGGGCCTAACTGAATCAAAATGGATTTCTTGGTGATGAAGCTCTATTTGAAATGTTATTCTTTGCGATGATGTCGTATTTGAAATGTGTTTTCAAAGAATACTTTTATGATGATATTCTCGATGAAAATAATATCATTGTTGATGTTTACTCAAGAATTCACTTTCGAATTGAGAGTTGTATCTATGAGAATTTGTGATCTGTTGACGAGATTTATGATATCATATTGATGTGTTCATATTATTATCGTGATGTGTTCATGATAAGCCTACTGGCGAGATGGATATCCCAAATGTTTTGAAGGTGACATTGGGGGGATCCCCATCTTTTTGCGAAGCGAGTCTCCATAGACCGACCTAGTTGGAGTGGCGTGGAGTTCTCGGGCCGACTAGCCCTTACAGAGGCGCGTATATAACCTGAAGGTGTTGTGTTTGGTTCCCGGAGTCATCATACTAGATTCCCAACGGCCAACGCCAAGATACGAGCATCTTGGTGGCTCCTGACCTAGCCACGGCCATGGTTAGTGATGGAGAGTTTTCATAGGCTGTTGATGATGCTATCGATAGAGGATGTCCGCATGTGTTGCACTATAAATCCTTGAATCGATGGGTTTGATCTTTCAACGAGTATTCTTAACTTGAATTTTCAGTCTTGAATCTCTTTATAAGTGATTTTCAGAGTTTTATTGATGCATTTCTTTGAGAAAGTTGGAAAGCTTCTTATATTGAACTGTGCATTTAAAGTATTATATAAGTTGTTGGTTAGTAAAGATATACATATATTGTCGGCATATCATTTTGTTACACTTGTATGAGTTATAGCTCCATGTTCAACCCCTCACTGAATAACTTAGTTACTCACCCATTCTTCTTCTCTTCTTTACAGGTGTTAGCACGGCAGTAGGGCGTGAGACGTGATAGTGCTTGGCAGAGCTATTCTTGCATTACCTTTGAGTAGTATATGATTCATAAACATTGTTGTCATGCATAAGATGGATCCACTAGGACCTATGTTTTCTTATTTCTATTTTAGTCTTGAATAATCTTAATTGGTTCAGTCAGGATCTTAGGTTGCATGAGCTTTACACTGAGTGTTTGGGGGAGACTATGTTGTGTTCATGATCATTGCTGTTGTGATTTCCAGGGATATATACCTGGTGTGAGAATGTTGACTTTGTACACGGTTGTGGTTGAATATCTTTAGATTTAGAGTATTATTGTTATGATGTTGATATTGTACAGGTAACAGGTTAGCCTTATGGCGATTTAGGGTTGAGGCAGGCGTCTGACCTCTCCTAGGTTGTCGTGGCATTAGTGTCGTGGGCCGGGACCCGAGGGTTGGGGCGTGACACCAGGACAACCAGGCAATGATAACACCTCCCCAACAACCTCAAATGATCCCAAAATTACAACTCAATTCATTAACACCATTATACTACTAATACTACTGTTAATCAACTTCTAATCACGCCTTTCACTGCTTCTCATTCATCACATAAGCATCAAACTTGTGCCCAACATGCCCTTGAGTCTGGCGCATACTCCTCAGCCCATTGCTATTGGTACTTGCAATAGGCTCCCTTTTTGTGAGGTGGTACCAATAAGCCACATCTCCTCTTCACTGAGTTTCTGCAATTAGTATACTGAGATATTAAGATCACTTTGAGTCTTTACATAAAAAGAATGGATCCAATATCAAAGTCAAGTAGGAGTTTGATCTCTTAAAAAAAAAAAGGAGTCAAGGAAAAGGAAAACTGAGTCTCATAAATAGTAATGGTGGAATTTAAACTCCCGTGCATTGAAATCGTGGTTAGATGATTGAACAACTCCCACTACATTATCTAGTGCTTTGCGCCACTGTAGCTTTAATTTCCTATTGGATGATTAGGTACTCGAATACAAATTCAATAGCGAAGATCATATTATGTGTCCTCGTATCTAATCAGTCGCTGAAGTATTTTTTTTAATCTTACTATTAGTCAGATATTTACATATAAATCTCAATTTCATTTTAAGTAGTCATTGTTAATAACAAAATTACGAATGAAAATAAGAAAAACCTTGAAAAAATAATCATAATTAATATACACACGAATGAAATGGTAACTAAAGAAGACTTGGTTTGAGACGAAGAATAAATAAGTTTAAACAAATAAAAATGTTAACAAAATTCTACTACACACTAACAACAAAGTTCATTTTTAATAAACTTTGAGGTAAATTTTCCTATCAAAATAAAATAGTAAAAATTATTTATAAGTCATTGGCAAGTTATATTCTTTCTGATCGGTCTTTCTGACTTTCCAATATTCCATTTAGGCCCTTCTTTATACTACCATCTTCGTTGTAGTCCCCGACGTCAATTCCGTCTGTTAGAACCATATGTGTTGTCGAAAATGCCCTCGTGAGTTTAAACGAATGACACAGACCTTTTCTCCCGTCAAGTCACATCCCTTTTGAGTTTGACGTACGGAAGCAATCTCAAAGAGGCTTCTGTAAGAGTTTGGAGCTTGGTGCCTATATGATCATGATCGGGCCTTTTCGTTGGGTCCGAGGGCATGCCGGGATGAGCCGGTGTGGCTTAATCGATGGGTAAGATAGACCGATGCACACGGACGCAAAGCTGCGTGGACCAGGCAGCCTGTTTGAGCGCGTGGCTAAAGGCATCTGCCCCAAGGCGAGCAAGGGCGTCCGCATGATCATGGCCAAGACCTAACAGCGAGCGGGTGACCGTAGGTGTGCGCAAGACCAAGTGAAGAGTGGGTGGGCGCTTTTAAGCTGAGGCTGTTGCCCAACATTTAGCCAATTTTCAGGATGAGTGGGGGCTGGCATACTGTAACCTCGGAATGGCATAGTATGGATCCTAGCATGCTGATCGGCGCGTGGCCGAATGGGCTGCGCATTGAGACAGGAATCAGCCCAGACTTAACCTTGAAAGTGTACAGTAGCGGTAAGTGACCCTAGGGCACTGCAGGCAGCACTATAGCTAGAGGGTAATGGTTGGAATAGTGTATGGGTACTGCAGCTAACACTGTAGTGCTAGTTTTGACATGACCCTTTACTTTTTCGCAGCCCTTAGATTAAGTTTTTAGATTATATCCCTTGCATGTGATTGACTATATAGGGTCCCTTGGTTCCTCTTGTAAGGAGGAAGGAGGGGAGATGTATAATCCTTGGTTGTAGGTCTTGGCCATAGTGTATGATTCTTCTCATTAATAGAGAGTTTCCCATTTCTCTCTAAGGCTTGTCTTCTTAGGAGTGTTTCTTGTTTGCTTGCTTCCTTGTTCCTTGTGTTAGCAGGCTGCCGCTGCGTTAATTTCGGATTTGGTGCGTCTGGAACCGAGGAAAGGTTGGTGTAAGGGTTGATGACCTTACACTTGGTCAGTGGACATACATTTTAACATAGGCCAAGCCACGAGGGTGTACAGCTGCGTGGATTGGGTAGCACGGTTAGTGCAAGGTGTATGTTGTCTTGTGACCAAGAGCGGGTGGAATATCCTGCACGATCATGTGCTGAGACCGTGAGGCATGCGCACTGGACCGTGGTCGTGCGCGTGACCGATAAGCGAGTGGATCAAACACCCCCATACCAAGAGTCAAGTGTTGCAAGCCTTAGATTAATTAGAGTGTGGATCTCTAGAAAGTCTAGGCGGGGTGGAACACTTAATCATACCGAGAGCTGATTCCGGATTTGCCGAGAGTTTATGCAGGCCTATGCAAGTGGGATGTGGTCGGGACCTTGGCCGAGCCAAGGGCAAGGATGGGACGCAGTATTACCGTGCGTGACTAGTACCACTACACGCTCTGACCAAGGGTGGCTGGTTAAAGCTATAGTAACATCGGAGGATACTACAAGCTAAGTGGAAGTTTGAGACTTTACGCCATACCTGTATTGGGTATGGGGCTCAATTAACTTTGGGGAATTGGGGTAGCTCTTGTAATAGGGTCTATTGTGTCTTTAGGAGGAGACAAGGCCTCTTGGTGTTGGCTTTTGGCCATGGTTGTAAATGTTTCTCAATCTAAGAGAATTTATGTTTTTCTCTCTCTAAAATGAGTCTCTTGTGTCGTATTTCTTGTACCGTGAATGTTTTCCAGTTTTGCTCGCTTGCTTTCGTATGCTGTGCTTGTGATGTAAATAGGAGTTGACTACTATTGTTCTTGCATCAGGAAGGCTGACCTATCGCTTGGTGCGTGTCAGGTGCCGCACAGCCGAAGGTGATCGGTTGAGGCCGTGATAGTTGGCTTGTTGCTCGGTGTGACAGGCGCCGAACGGTGTGATAGGAGGATCGATATTTGAGGCAGTGATAGGCTTCCATGTCAAGCTTTTCTGTTTCTTCTCTTTCTTCATCTCCGTCCTGTTCTTCTTCATCTTCTTCATCTCCTTACATGGTTCTTGGGGAAGCCTGCACTGATTTGTTGTTTTTTTTTCTGGTTTCTGTCTCTACTCCTTATGTTTTTCATCGTATTCATTTGCATAGTAGGAGTGGAAACTTACGAGCATTTCAAAATCTCCTGCTGTTGTTCATCATCAAGTTAGACTGAAGTTCGTGACTCCTGATTCATACAAAAAGCTTTGCCCTATGTTGCTTTCCTGTGTATTATGCTACTTTCCCGTGTATTACTTTCCTCTTTATTATGTTAGTTATGCTTGTATTATGTTACTTTCCTGTATATTACACTATACTTCCGTGTTGAATACGATCTTCCTGTGTTTAATTCTCTCGTCTTCTCTGTGTTGTATGTTGTTTCTTGATTGTTTTTCACTTCTAATATACATCGTCTACTTGGGAGTCGTTCTCCGAAAGCTTGAATACCGACCTGAATACGTTGCTCCCCTAACAACCTCCCACTCAAGGGCTTAGTATTACCGGTTAATCCTGTGTGTTACTTGTCATTTTAGTGTATTATTTGTTATTCCAATATATTATTCTGTTATTACTATATCTTCTTGTAGTTCGAGCATAACGTTCATTGTTCATGTGTATCATTTGTCACCCCTCTGTAATAGTTGATATTCCAGTGTATTTTTTCACGTTCTAGTGGTTTTTTTCCGTTCTTGTGTATTACTTCTCATTCCTGTGTATTATATGATGTTCATGTGTATTACTTGAAGTTCTTATGTATTATTTTCTGTTCATATGTATTAATCTTTTTCCTATCTATTACTTCTCGTTCTTGTCCATTACATGACGTTCCTGTGAAGTTCATGTGTATTATTTTCCTTCCTGTGTAGTATGTGAGGTTCCTGTGTAGTATGTGCTCTCCCTATGTACTAGTTGATGTTCCCATATATTATTTAGCTGTTACTGTGGACTGTGTCTTTGTGAAGTGTAACAAGTGTCATTCCTGTGTATTATTCATAGTTCGAATATAAAACAGTTTCGTACAAGAGTCACCCACCGGGGGTCCCCTCGGGTCGGCAGCTTCTGTCACAGCCGCACTCGGTACGACTTTCTTCCGCATAGCGTTAAGCAATATCTATGTGACATAGCGGAGTCACAGGTTCGGGACGTCTGACAGTGGTATGTCCAGTTTTTTACCCTGTATTATTTGCTCCATGTAGCGCACGAGGAAAACTAGGCAGTCAACAGTTCTAGAGCCTTGCTAGGGGCAGTCACGTATATGCTCGAGCGGGATGTTCTTAAATACGTTCTTCCTTGTGTGAATCTCAAACGCCGGTTCAAAGAGCTCTCGTTGAAACATTTGAAACATTGGCGATCAACGGAATATGTCAAAAAGATAAGGGTGACATGGCAGACAAAACACTCAAGTTACTTACCGTGGAGACGGTGTTGGCGTCATAAGTGCGCGACTTAAGGGATACGCGGTGGAGGTACTTCATTTTCTCGGTGTTAAGAACGAGCGGATGGTAGTGACCATTGTACACTATTGGCATGAGTATGACTTCCGATGATTCGTACAACCGTATAGCGTTCGCCATCATACATAACGCCCGGTCGGCCCGTGAAACTCCATTTTCGCATGGCAAGCGCAAGAGGCCGCGTGACAATCGCGTAATTCGGGAACGCCATCGGGTTTGCAACAAGCTCTTCACGGATCATGAGTACGAGTACGTCGACAACATCGTCGGGGACTTGCCTTTTGCCTTCTAGGAGGATGCGAGAGGCTGGTACGTGTCGTGAATCAGTACTCGTCTCTCCAAACAATGCTCCTATTGACATAAATACATGGGAATGTGACATATTAGACAAGACTCAACATGATTGCACGGGAAGGATGGATAATACACGGGAAAGAGAAATAATACACGGGAAGTGCGAGATAATACATAGGAAGTATACGGGAATAACACTTACACGTCCACGTGTGTGTTCAAGTATAAGGAGATGGCCACTGTTCTATTTGATTTAGCTTCCCAATGCTTGGATATTTTTTTTTTTTCCGGGGAAGAACCCCGCATCGGGCTTCTTTTGAACCTCGGTTTTCCTTTGCGACCAGTTCTTGTACCATCGAATGATACCATAGCAAGCGGGCCATCTTTTGGTTCATCTTTCGGAACCCCAGATAGGGACTCCGGTGGCATGTTGATGATGATCAATGCCTTCTCTTTTGCGTCGACATTTACGTCGAGCAGCAATCCACTTATGCCGATGTTTTCTTCGGTGGGGACCTCCTCAGAGGGATTTTTTTTTCTCGTGCCTTCCTCTTCGGTGGGATCTTCTTTTGCGTGGGGATCCTCTTCGCAGAACCCTTTTGGGAGGGGCCCTACCCGGATTCGCTTTAATTTCGTCTAGCGCAGTCATGCATTACGTTCTTTGTGTTAGGGGGGGCATCGGCTCTATAGCCTTTCGCGGTTGGTGGCACCGGAATGGAGTCGGTTAATGGAGCCTCATGGGTAGCGACATCACCAATGGAAGTTTGAGAGGGATGAGCAGTACAAGGCATTTCGAAGGAGGGGTCGTTCGCCACCAAGATGTCATCGGCAGGGATGGTGGGGCAACTTCGGTCGGATGAATCTGCACATACCAGATAAGAAGTGCAATATCCTCACGGACAAGACTCCTATCATCGATGGAGGGCCGCACAGTGCACTGTGCAGGGTGGCTTCTCCTAGCCCGAACCACCCTCTTGAACTGCCAACCTGACATAGGGAAAATACTTGATGATGGAGGAAAAGGGGCAGCTTGCCGGACCCTAGAGATGCTAGACACCATAGATGATGACCGTGAGATGACCCTTTGCCACCTCTTTGCATCCTCAGTGTCACGCGTTCATGTTAGCGTCCAGTTCTTTAACTTCCACCAGCAGTCATTGTACCATCCATCGCATGTCGTCGTCACCTTATGGAACATCAGCCAGGTTAGACGGCAGATGGAGATTGAGTTCGGTGGAGTGGCTAGGTGAAGAGTGCGCACGAACTCGCTTCCTCATTCCCTCGCGGTTTGGTTTTCTGGGCCGTTTTCGCTTGCCTTCCCCTTCGGAAGCTCCCTCACTACTCTGCACATGGGTGTCTTCACCGCCACTCCCTACCAATGCAACCTTCGCATTGTCGATAGTCACAAGTTCGAAGAATTGCTATGAGAACACGAAAAATTTACAAAATTGTTAGCATCTCGTTCATATATTATCTAAAACAAACAGAGAGATAGGGACAAGTACAAGCAAACTTTGTTTTGTAGAGAATGTTTTGTAATACACAAGAATGTAGATTATTACATAGCAAGGGACGATTTAACAAAAAAATTCACATCTTTTCCTTCGAGAGATTTGAGAAGTGGGATGATGAACATTGACTTTATAAAACTTGTCTCCCTGTAGCACATTATCCGGGGTGCCCGTGCCGTCCTCACATTTTTTACATTACCCGTCACCTCGTAGAACCAGATGACCAAGAGAATGACACAGCCTTTCAAGTAACCGGTTGCCTTTTGCTTCCCCTCGCATTGAAGTTAGACACGTGCGGTCGTCGAATGCACATCGTCCATCAGCCACATGTAAACAGCCCGCACCCATCTGTAACATCCGAGGTTCGGCAAGCTGTCAGCGTACCATGGTGTGAATGTTAGCGCGTTGAGGGAGGTGTTAGGGAAGAGTACAGTTATCATAAAGAAGACGACGAGGAGCTTCATAAATGTCTCCTCCTCATCTTTGATACGAACATGCTTCATCAAATTCTTTTTTATCGCATCATGGTGGCAGTTGTGCATTCTGGTCAAGAAATTCTGCTCAAACTTGGATTCTGTCTGATCATGCTTGAAAGAGATGGTGTCTCCATTACAATGGACGCCAAGGATGAGGGCAACGTCTGCTGCCTGAAATGACATGTAGGTTTCACCTATCTTGAAACACTGCTTCTTGGCGTTGCACTCCTACATGAGAGCATCCAGAACCCCCAGCCACTACATCACTTGTCATGAGATCCATCGAATGGAAAAATAGGAGTGGAGCGGAGAATCTTCTAGTAGCGATTATTCTTCGACTTCCTAATAGTCGATAATGTTTCCAAGACTGTGGCCAAGTAGCATCTCGCATTCACTAGAGCAGTCGCTATCGTTTGTTGTTACTAAAAAATGCATATAATCAGATAATGGATGATAGTTCGAAACCGTGTAATACATAGCAAGCAAAAACAATATACAAAACACAACAAACAATGTCAAGTAATACATAGAAACTACATAATAATACACAAGAAACAAAAAATGACCACATAAACCAAAAAAAATACACAAAACACAATAAACATTGTCAATTAATTAACAAGAATTATGTAATAATACACAAAAAACAAACAATGACCATCGAAAGAGAACTTAATACACAGAACACAACAAACAATAACAAGTAATACACACAAAATATGTAATTATACACAGGAAACAAAGAACCACCATAGAAACAAAAAAAACAATACACAGCAAACACTTTGGAGTAATACATGGAATCAAGCACTAATACACAGGAAACAAAATGACCCTGCAAACACAAGACGCTCGAATGGCCGTCGATTGTCGTTCTCTCACTTTGTAGCTGGATTTTCACTGCAGGGAAGTCGCCGGTGCGCGTTGAAAGGATGCAAAGAACTCGAAGGCGCTTGGAATTGCCAAGGAAGACGAATGTAGGAGAAAGCGATCTCCAAAGTTTTCAGCACACTAAGAAGAAAATGAAGGGGCGAGGAAATGTGAGGGTCTCCGGCGCGCATCCCAATATTTCGAGCGGCCGACCTTCCAGCTGCTTCCAATGTAATTGTAGAGAGTATTCTGGTCATTTCGAGAATACTAAAATTGGTGATTTCCCCAGTCATGCAATGGAATCTTCACCACTGTCAGTTGCTTTTGGATTGAAATGGAAACAAACAATAAATAAGTAACCTTTTGAGAATACTGAAACTGTGGGGGATTTATAGGGAATTTGCAAACTATTGGGAGGTATTAGTTACTTCCTTGAAAAAAATTTAGATCTTAAAGATATCTTGCCAAGACCACCTTGTCTTTTTCCAATCAAAGCAAAAACAACAAAGTTATGGGTGAATCTATGAGACTAGTCTTGGAGCTCAGGTGTAGCAAAAAGTTACATACCATTTCCAAAAATTTTTATTTTGTTTCCTTGTAATATGTTTTGCATTTAAAATAATGTCAATCACAAAATCTTTGAGGGCGTGCTAATCTAGAACGCCTTAATTATGTGATGACTTTTTCACGGACATGCTAATCTAGAATGCCTCAATTATGTGATGGCTTCTTTCACGGACATGCTAATCTAGAACGCCTCAATTGGATCAACTTAGCCCTCATTCCAAAGAAATCGGATGCAGCAAAAGTGGGAGATTTCCAACCTATCAGCCTCATCAACTCATCTGTGAAAATTTATCCAAAATCTTAGCAAACCGCCTCGGGAAAGCCATTAATAATCTGATCGGTCATTCTCAAATGACCTTCATTAAAGGAAGGAATATTGCAAATAATATTGTCGTCGCTGAAGAACTCATCTTCAGTTTACATAAACGAAACTTTCAGGGACTTATCTTCAAAGTGGACTTTTCCAAAGCCTTTGACATGGTTGACTGGGACTTTCTCAAAGATCTTTTAGCTGCACGAGGCTTCAGCAATCGGTGAATAGGTTGGATTCCATCCATCTTAGAGACTTCAAAGGCGCGCATTCTTATTAACGGCAAACCTTCTGGCTACGTACTGATGCAATGGGGTTTAAGACAGGGAGACCCCCCGTCCCCCCTCTTGTTTGTCCTTGTAGCGGATGTGTTATGCACAATGTGCCATCGTGCCTTGAACTTTGGGATCCTGCTTGGGGTACCCCTTGGTGGCCAAGGCAAAATGTGCCACCTTCAGTACGCTAACGACCTGCTCCTCTTCACGGCATGAGGATTGGAGGATCTCAGGATTTTCAAACTCATTCTTCTGGTGTTTAAGGGGATCTCAGGACTCTCAATAAACTTTCATAAAAGGCGTCTATGTACCTTGACAATAGGTACCCTCCCCTCCGCAACAAGCATTGCCACTCTTAACTGTGCGGCGGAAAAACATGCCGTCATTTATTTAGGTGTCCCCATTTCGGTTCGGGACCCACGTAAACAGGACTGGTTGAGTCTCACTCACTTGATACTAAATGTCGATATATTTGTTGCCAAAATGGGTAAGCGACGACATTGAGAATATCCGCAGAGATTTCCTATGGTGAGGTTGTGATATCTCACATCCCAAATTTTGACTTGTCTCATGGGCCAGGATATGTAAATCCAAAGAACAAAGGGGCTGGGGTGTCATTAACCTTAGCGACTTTAATCATGCTCTCCTGGGAAAGTGGTGGAGGAAGTTTGCAACAACTCAAACTACATGCTTGACGTAAGTCATAAATTTTAATTACAACAGGGAGAATCTAAAGGGGGTGTTACTTCACATTTCGCCGACCAGACGATCCTTTTTATGGAACTGTATAACTAAGTGCCGTGCGACCTTCCTCCTTGGGCTTCTAAGCTGTCCATATAATGGCAAAGATACATTATTTTAGCTGCATAAGTGGATTGGGGAACGTGCACTAAAAGAGATGTGGCCCGACCTTTTTTTTCGATCAATAGCATAACCCATTCATTTCGATTCATGATTTCCTTCAAACTATGTTAAATCATCCCGATCCGACGTGGCAGAACCTTCTTCAGCATATACCACGCCTCCCATTTATTGGGGAAGATGGGAGAAACTAGCCTTGGGACAAAAGCAACATTTTCACTGTTAAATCCTTTTATAGTTTCCTTAATGACGGGGATTTGAGAGATCCTGTCAACACCTCAATGTGGATGGGTTCTTGTCTACTTAAAGTGAAAGCTTTCTTTTGGCTTGTTGTTGATAATAAGATCCTTACTTTGGAAAACCTTTTTCATCGAGGCTGCAATAGGTCAGCTACGCCCACATGTGTTCTTTATCACCTGGCCATTGAAACGACGGAGCACCTGTTCATTACATGCTCCTTTTCCTCATGAATCTGGGCTTACTTCCATTCAATTTTTAATACACCTGCTCGATCCTCCATGTCTATCAGGGAGATCTAGACCTCTTGGGGGAGGCGGAATAGTTCGGGTTGTTCTCGTACCCAAGGAAGGCTTCTGACATGTGCTCTTTGTTGTTCTATTTGGACCGAACAAAATAATTGCATTTTCAAACGCATTTTCTTTGAGCATCATGTTGTTATTCGGAAAATTGATTTCTTACTCTTTGGTTGGATAAATGCAACGTCCAACTCCCCGCAAGCTAATCTTGAGGAGGTGATCCCGACTATCAAACGCAGAATTAATGATAAATGTCTAAATGTATGTATTTATACGCCTTATTCTTGTAGTATTTTGCATATATTTTGATAAATTGATGCCCGTTTTGCATTTAAATTAATTTTATTTCTGTTATAGGCCTTGAAGAAGCCAAAATGAGCTCAAGAACGTATTCGGGAAGAAATCCATAGCAAACACAACGTTTTCGAGCTTCATCACTGTAGCAGGATTACTGTAGCAAAATTAATGTAGCAGGGCAATTGTAGCACAGAGATGACTTTTTCTGCGAAAAGGCTGTGAGCCTTGTGGGCATCCTTGCGCCTGCACGGCTGCCTGTAAGGCAGCTGTAAAAAGTTTTAAAAGGGCAATTAGGGCATCATCAAATGGGCTTCTTCTTCCCTTTTCCTTGGGCCGCCGACCCCCTATCCAAGGCTGCATTTTCCTGCGATCTACCACGCTAATCTTCATCAAGAGGGAGGCAAGCTTCTGAGGAGAAGATAGGGGGAAGATCTAGGGCTTCAAGGCGTCATTTGAGTAGAAATCTCGGTGACATCGACGATCTTCATCCATCCAAGGCGATCCTAAGTTAGAGGGAGTGTTCTTTGTTTCTTTTTATGTGTATTTTTCTTACTTGTATGAGTGTTCCTCTTTCATGAGGAACTAACTTGTATGTGATTTCGGCATGATAAACCCTAGGGTGTTTTTAGTGTATGTTTGGATAATGATGCATTGTTGGATGTTGAATTTATTTTATAAGAATTCTTTAGTTTGTGATTCTCTCTATGTGTACTTGAATGTCTTGGATTGCATGAGAACTCTACGATTCAATTTCTAGGTTGTACTTGGAAGCGCGGGATGCACCCTTGTACTAGACTCACATAGATTGAAAGGGGATTCATGTACCAATACGCCGAGGGATTCGGGTATTGGTAGGCCTCCGAACGTTAGGCTTAGACCCAGAAGAGTGTCTACTCGTGATAAGGGATTCCCAGAGTGCACTGCAATTGTCGGAGGAGTTGACCGGAAGGGATTCTGGTCAACACTCATATAAGATTATGGGTTAATCACCGAGGGATTCAGGATTAGCCTAAATTAGGAGTCTCTCGGTCCAAACTACCATCACAGCACATCATCCTTCATTTAGGACTTAACGATAATCCTAGGGGGATTATTTGTCCAAATCACGCATTTTCCTATTTGTTCATCACTCGAATGCTTAATTGATGTGTAGTAGTAGCTTTATCTTCTTGTTATTAGTTTTTAGTAGTTGTATTCTTTTCTCGTATCGTTAGGCTAGGAAATAGACGAAGGGCGAGTAATAGTAGCTGTATTCTTTGTGTCACTCATAGGGTATTACTTGACGACTTCGTACACTTGCCGGATGACCATCAATCAACTTCGCGGGAAACTCCTCGCTGAATACTGGAGATCAACCACCCCTCTCTGATGATCTCCCGCAGGACCGCAATGTTTGATATGGCACTCCCACTTCTTTAGTCGCGACCGCTCCACCGACCTTTATACCTTGCCGCATCCCTCCACTCCACCCCTTCCTCGTTTTTGTATCTACCTCTTGTGGATTGTTCTGTCTTGTGTGTCATCCTCTGGCTTTTCTCTTTTTTGTGTCGTTTTTATGTTGGTTGTATTGGTTCTTATCCTTTATATATAGTGGTTTATCCACTCTTTTCAAATAAAAAAAACGTTTGAGGACAAGATGGTTTAGATCTTAAAGTTAGCAACACCACTTGGATTATGCCAAGTGGAGGAAACACAATAAAGTTATGGACAAATCCGTCAGACAAGACTAGGCAAGGAACTAAGGCAAAGAAATAGGAAACATACGAAGATTTAAATTTTTTTTATCTTTTTCCTTATGAAAAAATTTGAATTTCTAAAAGTTATAATAAAAATAGTTATATCTTTAAAAAGTTTTGATAACAAAAAGTTTATATATTAAAATTAGTATTCTAACACCACCTAGATCATGCCAATCTAAGGAAAAACTATAAGGTTTCCGCAAATCTTTGAGACTGAACTGGGAACTTAGCCATGGAAATAAGAAATATTCCCACATCCAAAATTCCTTCTTGTTCTATCTTTTTATGTTTTGAATTTATAAAGTTGTTGGCAAAAAAAATTTAGATCTTAAATTTAGCTTTCTAACACTACCTAGATCAGGTCACTTGGAGAAAAAGTTCAATGTTACATCCGAATCTTTGAGACAGCTGTGGAAACTGGGGCATACTAACAAGAAACCTATTCGCATCAAAATTTTCCTTATGATAGTTTTTTAATTTTCAAAATTATTTGACCCTAAAAGTGCAGATCTTAAAGTTGGCTTTCTAATACCTATATCATCCCAATCGTAGAAAAAATGACCAAGTTAGGGTAAATCTGCAACACCGCGATGGGAACACAAGCATAACAATAAGAATATACCCACATTGAAATTTACTTTCTTTTCGCAAACGATATAATTTACATTTTAAAAAATTTTGAGCCAAAAAATTTAGATACTCAACTTAGCTTTCGGACACCACCTGCATCTTACCAATTGTAGAAAAATGCCAAAGTTAAGAGCGAATATGTGAGGTTGTGCTTCGACTTCAGTCATAGCAATAAGCAACATACCCACAACCAAAATTGCCATGGCAATTGGTCACGCTATTCTACTGTACATCCTCCTCACACTCTGTTACTGAACACCCTCCCCACACTTGCCATGGCAAGTAGGAGGCTGCCCCCTTCCCCATCCACAACCACCAGGGCGCTCTTGGGCCCAGGTGGCGTCAAACCTCGCCATAGCTACGGAAAACTCCCCTTTGCATAACGCTCAGCTTCTATCCAAGTTGAAGAATGCAACATCCACAGTCATCCACCTCGATGAAGATACCATGATGAGAGCTCGCATGCGATTTCAACACTCATTATATGGCAAGTTCTTCTGGAAACAGCCTCCATTTGAGCAAGTTAAGCAGACTCTAGTGGGGAAATGGTCAGAGATCGGCAGTGTCCAAATCTCCGACCTTCCCAACGGATTCTTACTTATTCGTTGTGACACCCATTTGGTAATGCAGAGACTCCTCACAAAAGGCCCTTGGACCATAAATCGAGTTATTCTCCAACTTACACCGTGGAAGCCTTTCTTTGAGCCATCATTTGCCAAGTTATCTACGGCCGCCATATGGGTCTAGTTGCATAATTTGGTAGTGGACTTCTGGGATGGAGAATCCTTAGAAAGTATTACAGCACACATGAGTCGACTCTTGGAGATTGACGATCTTACTACGACTTTAACTCGTACAAAATTCGCTCGCATTTGTATTGAGATCGATCTCTCATAGCCGTTAAGTAAAGGATTCTGGATTGTAGATGCTTTTCAAAAAGTCTTTGTAGTGGTCCTGTATGAAAGGCTCCCGACGTTTTGTTATACATGCGGCTTGGTCGGTCAATGCTCCAACTCCTGCCCCTGTCCAAAAGCAACCAAAAATAACCAAGTCTTTGCATTCTCCCGGGCCCAGGAGCAAGAGGTTACAGAGTATGCATGTTGAGGAGGGAAGCAGGAGTGAGGAACGCCGAGGACCAACCTCATCGGTGCAAGAACAGCCTCTGCCTGACACAAAGGAATGCGAATATGGATCGTTTATGGTTGTCCACCGTCGGCGAGGTCGCGGTAGCGGACACGGCTTCAGCTCTCGAGCTGGGCACGTGACCGCCAACGTGGCTACCACGGGCTCCAACATGCACGGTAACCAAGATGCTAGCATTCAACCTCCACATGGCTAAACCACTAGCAGAGGTCGAGGGGGCTTCTGTGCTTCTCGAGCTTCTCGAGCCACTCCCATTAACTCTGATTTGACTCCACTAGCCCCTGATCCCCATATTCCTAATCTAACCATTGATTGCCCTGCCTCTTCACCTCTCCGAGTTTCGAAGCAATCCAATGCTCAGGCAGAAGTCGTCCCTTGCACACAACAGCCTGAATCGTCATCAGTGTTCTAGGTTATCTTCGTTCTATAGAGAAAGGAAAGCTCCCATCTTTGGCCAATCAAACTCCCCACACCCTATCCTACATACATCTTGGGGTCCTTCCGGAAATACACCGTATGAAGATCTACAGAATGAACATTTAATGGTGGTTGATAAAGTCACTACTGCTTTGCATCATCAGCCGTTGGATAGTGAAGAAGGCTCTGGCTATTCGACCTCAGATGAAAGTGACAATGAACCGAATGATGATAAGGCATCAGATGAACTCGATGATATGATGACATTGGATCAATTCCAGGAAGAAGCACGTAGAGAAGCTCTCATCCGTAAAAGCTCACAGTCAATACCTTCTTCCTCCAAAAAGGAAGAGTTGAAACTGGAAATACAGTGATTGAGGATGGCAATCCTTTCTAGCCTTGCTCTTTTCTTGCTCCTTCTAACAGGAAGTTTCTCTCTAATCTTTAATAATTCTAGTTTTATGATGAATTTTAAAATTTGTTGTTGGAATTGCAGGGGCATCTCGGTGAGGGATACCTCAACTTGGATTCTAAATCTCATCAAGAAGTATAAACTGCTGCTATTTTTCCTTATTGAAACTAGAGCCAACGTGGATCGGGTAGATCGTTTCTGTAAAAAGCTTCCTCGACATTGGAAATGGGCTGCAATTTTGTCAGATGGTTTCTCAGGCGGCATCTTGGTCTCATGGAATACGATCATTGATAAACGTCTAAATATACGTATTTTTTACGTAATTGTGTATATTATTTTATTATCTTTTTAATGAGCTGATGCCCTTTTTCGGTCTAAATCTCTTTATTTTGTGTTGCAGGCCCTGAATAAGCCAAAATGAGCCCAAGAACATATTGATGAAGAAACGGACACCAAATACGTCGTTTTTGGGGCCTTTACTGTAGCAGAGGTACTGTAGCAGCACTGTAGCAGGGGGTACTGTAGCACCCCGAGATAAAATTTCGGGAAAGTTTCTAGGTGGCTTACGGGCAACCTTACGCCCGTAAGAAAACACGAAAATTCTCCTTTTTAAAGGGCATTAGGGCATCATGAAGAGGGACTTTTGGCCACCATTCTCCACCATCATCTTCTAGGGTTTCAAGGCAAGTGGAGAGGGCAGATCGGAGGTGGAAATCAAGGGGAGAAGAGGGTTTGCTATCAAGGAGAAGATCTAGGAGCTTGCCGGCGCGGATCCGACAAGTTCTCATCACCACCTTCTAGTCTTCATCTTAGGGGAGTTTGCTTTGAGTTTTATCTTGTATTCTTTGTATTTCTTGCTTTCTCCTTTGTTGATGATGAACTAGACTCCCAAGGTCGCCGGGCATCCGGTGAACCTTGGGATGAACTTGCTTTGTATGGATGCTTAGATTTACATTCATGGTATTTGGTTTGTTTTGTGGTTCATGCTTGGTGTACTTTGATGTATTGGTATGCATGAGAACTCTGTGTATCGATTTCTAGGTTTTAGTAGGTTGCGTGACCATCGCCCTACTTTTGGACCCCCAAGCTTGGAAGGGATACATGTACAAATACGCCGTGACCATCGGGTATTTTGTACCCCTCCGGTATTAGGGTTGTGCCTAGTTTGTGCTTCAACCCTAATTTGAGGATTTCGTGCCTTTAATGCAATCGTAAGAGGATTTGGGCGGAAGGAATTCCGTATCAATACTGCATCTTGGATTAGGGGCCAACCGCCGTGACCATCGGGTTGGCCTACCCGAGGATTCTCCCGGCCAAGAACCACCAAGTGCTCGTGTAATTCTAGCATCCTACTAGCTTTAGTAATCCCGAGGGGATCCTAGCCCGGGACCTCGCGCTTTCATTATTATTTGCTTCCTTGAATATGCTCATGTGGTGTGCCTGAGTCCATGTGTTTATAGTTATCTTTGTTAGTTTTCTTATCTTGTCTTAATTATCCTTCTTTGGTAGACTAGACAGTGCCGTCTAGGGGGAAGTAATAGCAGCTCTTGGGACCCCAGGGAATACGACCCTCTCACGCGTGCGTGAGAGGTATTACTTGACGACCCGTGCGCTTGCGGACAATCGGAACCATCAAGTTTTTGGCGCCGTTGCCGGGGACTCCAAGAATGCTAGGAAAACCTTTAGCTCACTGCTTTAGTCATTTATCTTTCTTTTTGTGAATATTTGTTTTTGTTTGTATCTTTCACCATTTTGTTCATATTTGTTTATTTTCCTTCTTTCTTGTTTACTTTGTTAGCTTTTTATTTTTAGTCTTATTATTTATACAGGGCCATGGATTTTCAAGAAAAGATGTTGGCCGCCAAAATCTATGCGCTTGAAGAACAAAATAATACGTTTTCCTCAAAGGTCTATGATCTTGAGAAAAAGATGGAATGTCTCTTTGCCATGAAAGCAAGCCAAGGCATTACACAAGAACCAAGACCTCAACAACCCCAAGTTCCCCAACTTCAGCCGCAACATCGGCAAGAGAGAAAATACACTACCGAAGATGTTCTGGCAATGTTTATGATCAGTACAGAGGCAAGGTTTGAAATAATGGACAGACGACTTGATGAATTCGGTACAATACTAAGGAATGTCCAAGCTTCAATCAAAGCACTTGAGAACCAAGTTGAGAAACTTGTTAGGGCAAATTCTGAGCCTTCTTTGAGCAGCCCAATAAGTAATATTGAAATTAACCTAAGCGAAAACCGGGCGGATATCAATCTCATGAGTGGGGAACAATTGGAAGATGGGGTAAAGCAAGACAATGAGGAGGTCATCATGGCTATAGACATATGTGAGGAAGTAGAGGAGGCCCCATCTACCACGTTTCAAGAAACTACTTGCCTCGAGATCAAGCATTCAATGAACCAATCGATAATCTTCAAGTGGAGAGAAAAAAATTTGGGAATTGTATTTGAAGATTTGGGGAACAAACCAATGTCATCTTTGAACCCACCTATGCCTGGCTTGAACAATTCCCAACCAAACCTTTTTCCATGGCGGTCCAAGCAAATTTTATGGGCCACTTTTGATCATTCAAGAAAGGTTGAGAAAAGAAATGTGAAAAGGGTGTTAAAGCGTCCAATTAATCCACCTATGCTAAGCTTGACAAGTTCTCAACCCAACTTGTTCCCTTGGAAACCCAAACAACACTTGTGGGTAGTTCAAGGAGATTTGACAATGGCCGAGGAGCAAAATGTGCGTAGGAGGTTGACGCCGTTCAAGGACCCCCCAATGCCAAGATTGAATAATGCTCGAGCCAAGCTTTGCCCATGGAGGCCAAAAGGTAACTCAAGAATGGCCTCCAAACTTGCATCATCCCGGAAGGTAAAGTTCATATTTTTTGGTAGCTCTTATGCCACCTCTAGCCGGGAGGAACACACCATTTTCAAGCCTCCTTAGGTAAGAAAGAGGTACGTCGAGCTAATGACGTTAAACAAGCGCTTCTTGGGAGGCAACCCAAGCTTCCTTTCATTTCTTGCATTCATTTTCTTATTTGTGTTGTCTTATTTTACTTATGTTTTTAGTAGTGGTTCGTGTGTAGTTTTGCTTTTCGTCGTTTTTCTTGATTCTTTCGCCTTTTTGTTAACTTGTTTGTCAAGTGGTTTTTGAAGAATTCTTGTTCTAGATGCATGCATGTTGATGTTTTGAGTGTTTAAATGATGTTTCCGGCCATATTTTTCAAGGTTTCATCGGTGTTTTGTGTGTACAAAGTGTGGAGATCAAAATGTGCAACCTGAAAAATCCCGAGGACCATCCTTGCGGCCGGTATGCTGACCCCTCACGATTTTTCCCGAAGTTCTTGCCGACCATCCTTACGGCCGTAAGGATGGTCGGCAAGACCACCCGAATGAAGGTTTAAAGGGAGCATTTGGGGTTTTTACACTATTCATTCCTCTTCCCCATTCTTCCAACCTTTTCTCCCTCATTTCTCCACCGTTTTTACTCATTTTTTTTGCTCTAGTTTGCTCTCCTCCTCCTCTTTTCCATCTTGGTGACAAAAAATTTGGAGTTTGAGCAAGCTTTTGGCCGGATCTAACCCTTAGATTCACTCATCTTACTCTAGGGCAAGGGTTTGATCTCTCACTCAAAACCTTGGATTTTTCTTATTTTTGTGGATGAAATTTGATGGAGTTTTGTTGTTTGTTGTTTTTGAGGGTTTTGGGAGCAATTTCAAAGCTTTGTAACAATGTTTATGCTCCATTTACAAGAGAAGCTCTTGCAAAATCTTTTGGGAATTACTGTAGCAATTCTTGAATTCTTTCACATTCCCATCATGTTGAACCATTGCTTCTCTTGTATGTGACTTAATCTTGAATCATATTTGTAAACCCTTAGCCATGCTTGCATCATTGAGCTTTGGACACAATGATAATGATGAACAAAGAATTTGCTTTGATTTTGTTTTGCTTGATTGTTGTGTTGTATTAGTTGTTTGTTTTGTTTGCTTTTGTTTGTGTTTTTTTTTCTTTTCTTTTTGTGTGTGTTAGATGCCTTGATATGATGTTCCTTTCTATCTTGTAGGATGGAAGTAGGGCATCAAGCTCGCCTTCTCTCTCGATCATCTACTCGCATCATTGGTGGCTACCCCGATCTCTTGGACTTCAAGCCTCATGTTTTGAGACTCGGGGAAGTTCATGAACCCTCTTATTATGCTTTTATTGCCTATATTTTTTATGCACTGCTGATTTAGACACATTGAGGACAATGTGCATCTTTGAGTGGGGGGTGGATTTTCATGAACTTTGGAATTGTTTTAAATTGCATGCTTGACTCACCTATGACAGCTATGATCTTATTGTTAAGGATTTACTAGCTTGGTAGAATGATAAGCGTGAGTTGTACTCTACATTTGCTTGAATGTAGTTCTGTTTCATCTTTAGTGTATTTATGCCTACTCACTTTAACTTCCACTTCTGACACTCTAACCCATCTTATTGATTTAGTGTTAGGATGCTAAATTCTTTTTTCAATAGTCCTTTAAAAACTTTTGAGTCTCCTGTTTTTGCTTTAACCCTAAGTGAGGTTTTTAAGTGAGGTTTTTAGCAGGCTTTTGATCAGGCGTCTTAAAAAAAAAAAAAAAAAAAAAAAAAAAAAAAAGTGAAAAATGAGTCTATGTCAGTATTCCTCTGCTTGTAAAAGCATGAATGCGTATATGTAGATTTGTAGTCAAGTAAGTTGGGTGGCTCTTGTGCCTGGCCAGCATGTGCATCCTGCTGAAAGATTTTTGTGCAGTCTACGTTAGACGGACTCGAAAAAAAAAAAAAAAAAAAAAAAAAAAAAAAAAGAAAGAAAAAAATTTTGACCTTTCGGGAGCCTGAAACCTGTTCTATCTTCACTTGTTGTTAAAGTTCCGTTTGGGAGACCAGAAGATTTTTAATTGACTATTGAGAGGGTCTTTAGCATTTCTAACACTAACTTCAATTTGTGTGAGGTGAATGGACATCCTGGGGTAATCCAGGGTGTGGAGATCAGTGTGGGAGTCAGCACACACTCACAATGACACTTTGGATGAAACAGAGCCGATATTGCTTGTCTATACACCGAACAACTCACTTCCCGATTTCTAACCATCCGTGCTAGTGACGCCCGTACATTTGAGCTTGAGGTCGTATATTTAGCCATTTATCTTCTTGCCCCCTGTTCTTCATGTTTGTTTGCTTGGGGACAAGCAAACGCTTAGGTGTGGGGATGTTTGATAAACGTCTAAATATACGTATTTTTTACGTAATTGTGTATATTATTTTATTATCTTTTTAATGAGCTGATGCCCTTTTTCGGTCTAAATCTCTTTATTTTGTGTTGCAGGCCCTGAATAAGCCAAAATGAGCCCAAGAACATATTGATGAAGAAACGGACACCAAATACGTCGTTTTTGGGGCCTTTATCGTATGAGAGGTACCGTAGCAAAGATCAGTAGGGGGTACCTGTAGCACCCCGAGATAAAATTTCGGGAAAGTTTCTAGGTGGCTTACGGGCAACCTTACGCCCGTAAGAAAACACGAAAATTCTCCTTTTAAAGGGCATTAGGGCATCATGAAGAGGGACTTTTGGCCACCATTCTCCACCATCATCTTCTAGGGTTTCAAGGCAAGTGGAGAGGGCAGATCGGAGGTGGAAATCAAGGGGAGAAGAGGGTTTGCTATCAAGGAGAAGATCTAGGAGCTTGCCGGCGCGGATCCGACAAGTTCTCATCACCACCTTCTAGTCTTCATCTTAGGGGAGTTTGCTTTGAGTTTTATCTTGTATTCTTTGTATTTCTTGCTTTCTCCTTTGTTGATGATGAACTAGACTCCCAAGGTCGCCGGGCATCCGGTGAACCTTGGGATGAACTTGCTTTGTATGGATGCTTAGATTTACATTCATGGTATTTGGTTTGTTTTGTGGTTCATGCTTGGTGTACTTTGATGTATTGGTATGCATGAGAACTCTGTGTATCGATTTCTAGGTTTTAGTAGGTTGCGTGACCATCGCCCTACTTTTGGACCCCCAAGCTTGGAAGGGATACATGTACAAATACGCCGTGCCATCGGGTATTTTGTACCCCTCCGGTATTAGGGTTGTGCCTAGTTTGTGCTTCAACCCTAATTTGAGGATTTCGTGCCTTTAATGCAATCGTAAGAGGATTTGGGCGGAAGGAATTCCGTATCAATACTCGTACTGGATTAGGGGCCAACTGCCGTGACCATCGGGTTGGCCTACCTGAGGATTCTCCCGGCCAAGAACCACCAGTGCCTGTGTAATTCTAGCATCCTACTAGCTTTAGTAATCCCGAGGGGATCCTAGCCCGGGACCTCGCGCTTTCATTATTATTTGCTTCCTTGAATATGCTCATGTGGTGTGCCTGAGTCCATGTGTTTATAGTTATCTTTGTTAGTTTTCTTATCTTGTCTTAATTATCCTTCTTTGGTAGACTAGACAGTGCCGTCTAGGGGGAAGTAATAGCAGCTCTTGGGACCCCAGGGAATACGACCCTCTCACGCGTGCGTGAGAGGTATTACTTGACGACCCGTGCGCTTGCGGACAATCGGAACCATCAATCATCGGGCAGGTCACCCCTCTTACTGCTTCTCATAGAGTTTTGCATCTCATAATTTCTAATCCTACTATAAATAATTTGATTATCTCTGTTGTCTACAATTCTTCAAGGATCTCTTCTCAGTGTTCTTTATGGCATGATCTTTTGGCTATTTCTGTGTTAAACATCTCTTGGCTGATCGCTGGGGACTTTAATTCCTTAGTCTTCAGGGATGAGTGTAAAGGAGGATCTTTTAAGTATTATTCGCGCAAAGCCAAATTCTTTCTAAATTTTATTCATAATAATAGTCTTATTTATTTGCATTTCTCTGGCTCAAGATTCACTTGGCGCAATAATCAAAGGGGGATCAAAATACAAAATATTTTCATAATTCTGTGCGCATTTGTAAGCATTTGAATACTATATCTCAAATCACTGATTTATGTGGCAATTCCTTTTGTGATCCTGATGGTATTCAACAAACTTTTGTAAATTATTTCTTTAACCTTTGGTAGAATCGTTCTGATGATAATTTTGATTTTATATTGCATGCTTTGCCGCATGATCTTCCTTGTCTGACTGAAACTGATGGTATTTCTCTTACCCGTCCTATCACTCGAGATGAAATTTATCTTACGGTACTTGATCTCCCTTTGGGTAAAAGCCCAGGCCCCGATGGCTTTAACACCAAATTATTTCAGTTTTTTTGGCCTATTATTGGTGACAATCTTGTTTCAGCTATTCAGTATTTCTTTAACAACTCTGTTTTACCTGCTGCCTGGGGGAAAACTTTTATTACATTGATCCCCAAAAAAGATAACTCTAGACTTGTCTCAGATTTTAGACCTATTTCTCTTTGCAATGTTTGTTTCAAACTTATTTCGAAAATCCTCGCAAATCGCCTTAAGCTTGTTCCCCCTCGTCTCATTGGGGTTGAACAAGCTGGCTTTGTTTCTCATCGTTGTTCTTTTGATAACATAATTGCCATTCAAGAAGTTGCACATACCTTAGAGCATGATATTAACGCCCCCTCTAGGATGTTAATTAAGATAGATATTGAGAAGGCTTATGATTCATTAAGTTGGAGTGCAATTCTTGCCACCTTAACTAAAATTAATTTCCCCGACCTCTGGATCTCTTGGATTAAAACCTATATTTCTTCTTGCTCTTTTTCCATTCTAATCAATGGTCAACCTACTTCTTGGTTTCATTCTTCCAGAGGGGTCCACCAAGGAAACCCTATTTCCTCATACCTTTTCATCCTTGTCTCTCAAGTTTTAACCTCTATGCTTAATTCTAATCTTAGGCAAGGTTTGATCTCTGGTTTTGACACCCACTTGGTTTATAATTTTAATCACTTAATGTATGCAGATGACCTCATTCTTATCTCTCACGCCACCAGAAAAGCAGCCAAAAACATCAAATTATGTTTGAATATTTATGGTTTTCTAACTGGGCAGAACCCTAATTCCTCTAAATATGCTCTTTACTTTCCTTCTTGGTTTAATAAACATGTTTCTAAAATCATTTCTTCCATTATAAATTTTAAAATAGCATCCTTCCCGTTCACTTATTTAGGAGTTCTTATTTCTCCTAAAAAGTTAGCCAAAACTGTGTTTACTCCAATAATTGATAAAATTAGACACATGAGCTCGATGTGATGTCATTCTAAGCTTTCTTCAGCTGCTAAAGCTGTGCTTATCAATTCCACTATTCTCTCCCAGCCTATCTACTATCTCTCGGTTTATCCACTTCAGGAATCTGTCCTTCAAGAGATCACTAAGATTGTCAGGTCTTTCTTTTGGAATAGAGGGGGCAATCGAAAGGGCACCCACGCTGTTGCTTGGTCTAACATTACTTCTCCTAAAACTGAGGGGGGCTTAAATATTAGGAATCTGATTTGTACTAAGCACTCTCTTATGGCAAATTTTTTTTTTAAATACAAGAACAATGATACTTCTATTTGGGTTAACATTTTGCATCATGAATATGGCAATTTGAATGTTTGGAGGGACCAAACTCCTACTCGATGCTCTGCATTTTTCCAAGGTCTTTGTTGCACTGCTAATAAGATCAAGTCTTTTTACCGAATTAACTCTATTAATACCTCCATGACTTCCTTTCTCTTTGACCCATGGTGCTCTGAAGTTCCTCTAGCTAGATACCCTACTTCCCTGAACATTAATCTGGATCTCGAGTCTATTCAAATTTCAGATTTTTGTCATCATGGAAATGGTATCTTCTTAGGCTTCGCGAGTGTTTTGGTGATAATTGGGATCAGTTTTCAGCTAGACTAGGAACTATTGATAACAGTGAATTCAATCACTAGATCTGGGCTCCTAAGTCTCAAAGCAATAAGATTTCCTCGATAGTTTACCACTCCATTAATCAGAGTCTAGGTTTGTCTGATTCTTGGAAGGGTTGGAAAATACTTTGGTCTCTTCAGATTGCCCCTAGAATTAAACATTTCATGTGGCTGATCTTCAATGGTAGAATCTCTACAGCTGACTATTTGCACTATATTAATTTGGGCCCCCCAAGTCTTTGTATTTTTTGTGAGCTTGTTAATGAGACAGCTGATCAACTCCTTGCATTTTGCAACAAAGCTAAGCTGGTGTGGAGTTGGATAAGCTCCAAACTCAACAAAAAAAATTTAGCTTTACAGATGGGCTTTGCTGTGGTGAGTGGACCTTAAGTCCTCACTTCAGTCACTTTGAGAAAACAGTTATTGTCTCAACTATTTGGCAACTTTGGAAGGCTTGTTGCGAAGCAATCTTTGGAAAAAACAAAACACCTATTTGGCAGACTATAGCTACTAAAGGTTTTGTTTATGCCCAGGAATTTTTTAGAGCGAATGAGGATCACATTGTCAGACGCATATTGCTTAATAACTCTCATATGGAGCTACTCTGCTATTTATTTCTAAAGCCTGGAGTTCTGAGTTGCAGGTAAGTGGTACTAGTTTTTTTGTTGCCAATTGTAACTCCTTTGTCTCATTGGCAGGTTGCTGTCCCAGTCAAGAAAAAATGGAATGCATAGCAGAGATCAAAGCCTTTATAAATGTCCTCCAAGTGTTACACAGTAGCTCGATATACATAGCCCATATTCTCTTTGACAACAAAGTGATGACGGATGTACTACATAATAACCATGCTGTTGGGAATTTGAGGCTTCAAGACTGGATTCCTTAAGTTAATTGTCTTGTATATCTTGTGGGCAATCCAGAATTCCATTGTAATCCTAGATCATGGAACAATCCAGCTGCTTCTCTTGCATCATATAGCTTTAATCTGCATAGCCTTTGTCTCTTCCACTATGGCAGGGATCTTCCTAGATTCATTATGAAATCCTTTTCAAACTTTGGTTTTGTTGTTCCTTAATTATCATTCTTGTAGTTTTTGTCTAGTGTTTTTTTTCCTTCCCTTGCTTTTGTATTTGGTTGTGTTTTTTAATAAATAAGCCCTCGGGTTCATTTTCCTAAAAAAAATTGCCTATTTCCTTTCCTTATGATACATTTTGAATTTATAAACTTTTCATCACAAAGAACTTTAGATCTTAAAATTAGCTTTTCATTGTCCTCTAGATCATGCCAATTAGAGCAAAAAATGATAAATTTACTTCCGAATCTTAGAGATGACACTGGAAACTCAACAATAGCAACCAAGAAAAATATCCACATAGAAAATTCTATATCTTTTCCTTATTTAGATGTTTTGACTTTTAAACAATTTTGACCAGAAAATCTTAAAATTAACTGTCCAATACCACTTGGATTATGCTAATTAGAACAAAAAAGAAAAAGTTATGAGCAAATCTAAGAGACATCGCGGCAAATCGAGTATCACAACAACTAACATACCCACCTTGAAAATTTATCATCTGCTCTATTATATTAGGTTTAGTATTTCTAAAGATTTTGATCAAAGAAACTCTAGATCTTAGAGTTAGTTTTCCAATGCCACATGAATCATGCTAATCCGAGCAAAAATGACAAAGTTACGGTTGAATTTGTGAGAAAGCCCTCAAAACTCAGGCATAGCAATAAAAAACATACCCCATAAAAAATTCTTATATTTTTCCTATGAGACATTCTAAATTTTGTAAAATTCTGAAGACAAAATTAAAGCTAGCTTTCTAATGACCTTGGATCATGCCAATCAGAAAAAAAAATGGTGAGGCTACAGGCGACTCAGTGAGATAGTGTTCATGACTCAGGCATAGAACCAAGAAACATGCCAACACCCACATCCAACGTTTCTTATCTTTTTTCGTTATGATATATTTTGAAATTTGAAAATTTTGATGGGAAAAAGTTTATATTTTAAAATTTTCTTTCTAACACCACATTGATCATGCCAATCGGAGCAGAAGGAAAATGTTACAGGCGAATCTGTGAGGAAGTGCTGGAATCTTTGCGATAGAACTAAGAAACATATCTACATAAAACATTTCTTATATTTTTGCATATGATACGTTTTGAATTTTGAAAATTTCTACTAGAAAAAAATTTTAATTTTAAAGTAGCCTTCCAACATTATCTAGATTATGCCAATCAAAGCAAAAAAGACAGAGTTACATGCAAATTTGTAAGTCATAGTTGGGAATTCAAAAATACCAATGGGAGACATACCTATATCCAAATGTTCTTACTGCTAGAGAGTAGAGAAAGAAAATATGAATTGCACACTTGTATTGAGAAAGAGAGGTTTACATATAGAGTGAAAAGATACCATATACGTATAAGTATAGATATATACATGTATATGAATATAGTGACAATACACAATACGGTTAACACCCTCCCTCAAACTCAAGACGGATAGTATGTCTTGAGTTTGGATAACAAAAAGAAATGTTGATCATCTATGGTTTGGTGAAGAACTCAGCCAGCTGAACCTCTGTGGGAAGATAGTGAACTGACACAGACTGAGTGCGGACATGACATTGGGTGAAGTGAGCATTCACACCGATGTGTTTGGTCAGCTCATGCTTGACCGGATCAGTAGCAATCTGAAGTGCATCAGTACTATCACAGTGAATAGGAGTAGAAGCAGGGAGCAGGACACCAAAATCCTAAAGAATAGAACGAAGTCAAAGGATCTCCTGGACGGTAGAAGCCAAGGCACGAACCTCAGCTTCAGCACTGGACTTGGCAACAGTCGCCTGTTTCTTGGTCTTCCAAACAACAAGAGAAGACCCAAGAAAAACACAGTAACCAGTAACAGAAACTCGATCATCTGGAGAACTGGCCAAAGTAGCATCAGAGTATGCCTGCAGTTGAAGAGTGGATAATCGAGGATCGAACAGACCACGAGATACAGTTCCACGAAGATATCACAAAACCCTGAGAAGATGAGCATAATGAATAGAAGTAGGGCTGCAACAAACTGACTAAGGATGTGAACAGCGTGGGAAATGCCAGGACGAGTAACAGTCAAGTAGACTAGACTGCCAACCAGGTGTCGATATCGTGATGGATTAGATAAAGGAATACCATCAGATGCAGCTCCATTGATGTAGCAGTTATACGGGTATCAGTCAAACTAGATCTAGTAAGAAGATCAAGAGTGTAGCTCTACTGAGAGAGTAGATAACCATCGGATGAGAACTGATCTCTATACCCAAGAAGTAACGAAGTGAATCTAGATCAGTCATCAAGAATGTGTCACAGAGTTTCTGCTTCACAAAGATAATGTGAGCAGAGCCATCCCCAGTAAGTATCATGTCATCGACATACAGAAGAAGAATGGTACGGCCTCGAGACGAGGTATAAACAAATACTGCTGGATCATAAATACTAGCAGTGAAACCAGCAGCCTCAATAACTGTACTGAACTTCTCAAACCAGGCCTATGCAGCCTGTTTGAGACCATAAAGAGCTCGACGTAGACGACAAACTGACCCCTAAGGTACCTGAAGACCAGGAGGTGGAGTCATATAAACCTCCTCCTTCAAGTCCCCGTGAAGAAAATCATTCTTCACATCAGGTTGATGAACAGTCCACCCACGAACAGCTGCTACAGCAATTAGAGTACCACGAGCAACCAAACGCATTTTATAGCGCATATGTACCACGAGCAACCAAAC
The DNA here is from genome assembly GCA_902712375.1 of Dioscorea dumetorum. Lineage (NCBI taxonomy): Eukaryota > Viridiplantae > Streptophyta > Magnoliopsida > Dioscoreales > Dioscoreaceae > Dioscorea > Dioscorea dumetorum. The sequence goes on from CACTHL010000375.1 coordinate 60,568, forward strand.
GCGTTTTATAGCGCTCAAGAGACCCATCAGAACGGGTTTTCACCCTGTAGATCTAGCGGCAGGTGATGGGAATGACATGAGAGGGGAGAGGAACTAGATCCCATGTGTGAGTCCGAGATAGGGAATCAAGTTCCTCTGCCATGGCATTCCGCCACTCAGGTGACTGAACTACCTCCATGTAGATTCCTGGTTCAATGACATTTGAAACAAAGAGTGTAGAGAGGAGTAAAAAGTGAGGAAGATGTAAAGAGGAATGATCACATAAAGAGTAAGTATGAGATGGTACCTCGGATACGGGATCAGAAATAGGAGTGGCGTTAGAGGAGGCCGACCGAGGTGGAGATGCTGCAGGTTCCCTACGATGATAAGTAAGACGGACATGTGGATGAACATGAGGGAGAAAGTAGGGTTCAATAGATAAAGAAGGAGATGGAACAAAAGAAGAATGTGAGATAAGACCTGGAGAAGGGGAGATAGAAGAAGAAGAATATCCAAATGAAGCATCATCTGTAGAAGAAGAAGTAGGAAAAAGAAAAGACAATGGCACATTTGGAGAGGAAGACTCAGTAGAGGAAGGAGAAGGATAAAAAGGTGTAGCTTCATCAAAAGTGACATCACGAGAGATATGAATACGATGAGTGATAGGATCATAACAACGGTATCCTTTATGTTCAAGACTATATTCTAAGAAAACACAAGGGACAGACTGGGCAGTAAGTTTAGTCTGCTCCCTAAGTGAGAGTAGGACAAAACAACGATAAACAAAGACACGAAGGTGATCATAGCGAGGAGGTGTGCCATACAGGCATTCACCTGGGCTATAATGCTGAGGATGAGAAGAGGGTTGTAAGTTAATAAGATAAACACCAGTATTGACCGCATCTGCCTAGAAATGAGGAGGAAGAAAAGCATTAAGCATTAGAGCACGGGCTGTCTCGAGGATGTGACAGTGCTTGCACTCAGCTACCCCATTCTGGGGATGAGCCCCAGGACAAGATAACTGAGGCAATGTGCCCTCAGAAGATAAAACGGTACGAAAAGCCTTAGAAGTATATTCACAGCCAAAGTCAAACCGAAAGGTCTTGATAGAGGCAGAAAATTGGATGTGTACCATTGTAGTGAAAGAGCGATAGATAGATAGTAATTGACTACGATGATACATAAAATAAAGCCAAGTAAAACGAGTGTAGTCATCAATAAAAATAACATAGTAACAATTGCCCCCTTTGGATACAAATGGGGCAGGACCCCAAACATCAGAATGAATAATTTCAAAAAGAGCAGTAGTTTGAGACATACTTAAGAGATAAGGACGTTGTAGCTGTTTACCTAACTTACAACCAATACAAGTCACATTAGAAGAAGGAGAGACAGCTCCTAGGACACCATGTCTAATAAGAGAAGACAAACGAGAAGGACACAAATGGCCAAGACGAGAATGCCATATATGATGGGAAGTAATAGCAACGTGACAGTGGCGTACCTGTCCAACAGAAATAGGAAGATGAAGGGAGTCCAATGCATATACTCCACTATAGCGGCGGCCAACTCCAATCACCGCTCCACTGTGATCTTGCACACGACAAGAGGTACGTGGTGGGTTCCCCGCAAGCGCACGGGGTCGTCAAGTAATAAACCACTCGTGCACGCACGAGTGGGTCGTATTCCCAAGGGCCCGAGAATCTATCCTTACTTCCTTCTCGCAATGTTGTCTAGCGGATCAAACTCAAGAGTAAAGGATGAGAATGCAAATAAATGAAACAAATGCAATTCAAGGTGCTAAATAACCAGGACGATAAACGGGAGAAATCAGGGTGAGAAAACGGACACGGATGAGGATCCCTTCAGGGGCTACTGAAGTGTACAGGATGTTGAACTAACATGCAAGTGGCTAGTTGGACCGAGAAAACCCTAGATTAGGTCAACTCGATGGTCACGGCAATTGACCCCTAATCCGGTACGAGTATTGGATACGGAATCTATTCCGTCCAAATCCTCCTACGATTGCAAAGGGCAAGGTGGTTTTCTATAGTTAGGGTAGAAATACAAGTGAGTACTTAACCTTAAAATTGGAGGGGTATAAATATCCGGTGGTCACGAGGTATTTATACATATTTTCCTTCCAATCTTCATGAGTCTAACACTAGGGCAATGGTCATGCAACCTAGAATTGCCTATGTAGAGATACACAGAGTTCTCGTGCTTACCCTAACATTCAAGAACACCAAACAAGGATCACAAACAAGCCAACAAGCATTAATTAAAACAAGCATCCAAAAATACACAAGTTCACCCCCAAGGTTCACCTACATCTGGTGACCTTGGGGTTTAGTTGTTCAAAATCTCAAAATACACAATCAAAAGCATGCAAGCAACTAAATAAGGCATGATCAACTCCGTCAAAAATGGAAAATGAGTTCCGAAGACGCTACTCAAGATGTGGCTTCTCTTGTCTCCAACCTTTCTCCAACAAGCCCTAGAAGTAGATCTTGCTCAAAAATGCACTCTCCCTGCCGATCTTTCCGTGAAAACACCCTCTAAGCCTTTCTTCAAGCCGGATTTGAAGATGGTGGTATGGAGCTCCAAAGAGAAGGCCAAAGTCTCCCAAAAGAAAACCTTGAAAACCCTTAAAAAGGGTGGCATCGCGACGCCATACGGGCTACCTTGCGCCCGCATGGTTGCCCGCAAGGCTCCCAGAAACTTTCCCAAATTTTTTTCGCCTCAGGTGCTACAGTAACTGCTACAGTGTTGGTGCAGTGACGAAGCCCAAAAACGCCGTATTTGGTGTCGATTTCTTCATAAATACGTCCTTGAGCTCATTTTGGCTTATTCAGGGTCTGTAACACAAATAAAACCAATTTAAGCACAAAAATAGGCGTCATCTTAACAAAAATATAACAAAATAATACACACAAATACGAATAAAATACGTATATTTAGACGTTTATCATTACGATAAAAAATAACTTGACAATCACAATCAGTAATCTGACTAATTGACATAAGACTCATGGATAGATGAGGAACATGAGAGGTAGAAGGTACGGAAAAAGTATTAGAAGAAAGATGACCATTAGAAGAAACAGGAAGCAGTATGCCATCAGCAATACGCACACCGGTGAGAGGGTGGGAGGGACAGGACTAATGAAGATTAGTGGCATCATGAGTCATATGAAAGGAAGCACCAGAGTCAAGAAGCCAAAGTGGACAGGAACTACCTGGAGTAGGTGGAGTACTTTGAGTAGAGCGAGCATGGTCAGTAGAGGATTCGGTCAGATGAGACTGCTGGAACGGCCGAAGCATCGCCAAGATCTGCTGATCCATGGGAGAGATAGGAGCCGGAGAAGCCTGTGCAGAATGCACCTAATGAGACTGAGGTGTGCGAAGAAAAGGGGGAATCTATGAAGAAGGACCAATGGAAGAGACACGCGAAAGTCCACACTGTTTCTTCCTACAGTCACGCGCGAGATGGCCCACATTACCAGAGTGGTAACAAGTTACAATCTTCTTCGACTGTGGAGAGGGTTGGAAGAAAACAGGCAGTGCTGATGAACAGGAGGAGGAAGACCCCTGAGATGCAGAAGTAGGACGAGAGACAGCAAATACACTACCCCCTGTGAAGGAAGTCTGAAGACGAAACTCCTCAGCATGAACAAAAGCAAAGGCCTCTTCTAAAGGGTATGCAGAGAGAGCATGAAGAAGCTGGGCACGAGTCGACTCGAACTCAGGGTGGAGACGCATGATAAATTCATACATACCACGGGTCTCATCATGACGACCGTGACGAGCACATGACTCAGAACAAGTTAGAATAGCAGCAGTATGAGTAGTGCAATAAGAAGGTGTAAGAGCATCAATCTGACGCCAAATTCCACAGTACCTATTGTAGAATCTGTCAACAGTGTCCTCCCCCTGCTAAAGACTGCTAAGAGTCTGGTATAAAGTATACAGCTGTGCTTGACTGGAGCCACAATAACGATGTTCCAAATACTCCCACATGGCTTGTGCAGTGGGAAGATTTGCTATCTGGGTACGAATCTCAAGCGTAACAGTCTGACAAATAAGTATTTTGGCTGTGGAGTCATCGGAATCCCACTTCTCAAGCTTTTGTTCAAAAGCAGTCATAAGAACAGAGGTCTCCAAGGAGGAGCTGGTTGAGTCAGGAATTGTAGGGGCAACAGGGACAAGAGTAGTGTTGTCAACATGTTTAAGCACTCGAATACCATCAAGAATTCCTTTGGTAGTGAGTCGCCAAGGAATGTAGTTGGTCCCGTCAAGCACCACATCTGATTGGTGAAGATTGCGGTGACGAATTTCGGGGAAGACGTCGCTAAAACCAAAATAATCCATTTTGTTTTTTGTTTTAATAATAATAATAATAATAATAATAATAATAATAATAATAATAATAATAATCCGGCTGTAAGGTGGCTGGTAGTAGCACGTGGATGTCCGATAAAGTAAGGTGGAGATAAGGCTTCACGAGTTAAGTGTCGAGTGTGGGAACTTGGGAATCCTCACGGGTCTTGGCACTTGTTCCAAAGATCGCCGGAGTGAAGCTTTATCTCAGCAGCAGTTGCGCGGGAGCAAGAGGAAGAAGCAGCAGTAGTGCGGCAAGTGAAGAAAAGCAACAGCAGCTCGCAGTAAGAAGCTCGACAACAAGAGAAAAAAGCAGCATCAACAACTAGGTAGTAAGAGAAGAAAAGCAGCAGCAGCTCGGCAGCAAGAAAAGAAAAACAGCAGCAGCTCGGCAGTAAGAGAAGAAAAAAAACAATAGCAGCTCGGCAGGAAGAGAAAGAAGCAGCAGTAGCGTAGCAAGTGCAAGAGGAAGACAGCAGCTCGGCGACGGAGCTCGGCGGACGAGAGAGATATGACCATGTGACGGCGATCACCGAAAAAGAGGCAGGAGGAACCAGTCTGATACCATGTTAGAGAGTAGAGAAAGAAGATATGAACTACACACTTGTATTGAGAAAGAAAGGTTTACATATAGAATGAAAAGATACCATATATGCATAAATATAGATATATACACATATGTGCATACAGTGACAATACACAATATGGTTAACACTTACATTCTGCTTATGAAATGTTTTAAATTTTGAAAGTTTTTAACTAGAAATCTTAAAATGCATTTCCCAATGTCAACGGATCATGACAATCAAGGCAAAAATGATAGAGTTACATGTGATTCTGTGAGACACTGAAACATAGATAATGCAACAAGAAATATACCCACATCAAAAAATTCTTAGGTAGCGTTTGGTTAGATGTAGTTGTAAATGTAGAGGATTTTCAATTACAATGTAATTGAAAGTACAGGAATTTGAAAATACAGTAATTACAAAATCTGGTGTTTCGTTATATGTAACTGGAATTACTGTATTACAGAATTTGGTGTTTGGTTTGATGTATTTAAGAAATGTGGCCATTTAGTGGGAGATTACCCCCAAACACCTTTATAAATACCCATTTTTTTGGTGTTTACTTTTTTTTGGGAATGGAGATTATTTTTTAATGTAATTATTATATTAATCAATTTAAATAATAAACTCTTTATTATTGTTATATTATTATCATTTTTAATTGTTAGTTATATTGATGTAATTGTTATTAAATTTTAATTGGTTAAAAAAGTTTTGTTATTAAATCTACTTTTAATGATGGCTTTCCTAATAATGTTTTATTAATTTGTGTATATGAAAATAACCCCAAAAAACAAAACTATTTTCATTAAATAGCTTACTTAATATTTTCAAATAATATTAAAATTTTTGTTAAATACATTGTATTATATAAATTTATTAATATTAAATTACCTTATTTAAGATTTTCACCGGATTTGCTACAGTGAAGTAGTTGGTTTTACTCCCAAATCGGGCGTAAAACCAATTACATCCAAATTCTCACTATGTGTAAACTCAATTACCCCCAACATTTGCCAATACACTCAAACAAACACCAGATTTGCTACAGTGAAGTAATTACATTTACAGGTAAAAGCAAATACACCCAAACAAACACAGCCTTATATTTTTCCTTAAGTTATGCTTGGAATTCTAAAACTTTTGACAAAACAATTTTATATCCTAAAGTTAGCTTAAAATGGCACCTGGATCTTGCCATTCGGAGTGAAAAAGACAAAGTTATAGGTGAATCTATCAGACTGCAATGGGAACTCACAAATAGTAGCAAGAAATATACTCACATCCAAAATTCCTTATTTTTATCCTTATGAAATGTTTGGAATTTAAAGAAATTTTAACCAGATTATCTTAAAATTAGCTTTCCGTCACTACTTGGATCATGACAATTGGAGTAAAATGAGAGAGTATCACATCAATATGTGAGATAGCACTGGCAGCTCTGGCATTGAAAGAAGAAAGATACCCATATCCAAAATTCCTTAGACTTTCCCTTGTGTTAACTTTTGAATTTTAGAAAATTTTGACATAAAAAGTTTAGATCTTAAGTTTAACTTTTCAACACCACATGCATCATGCCAATCTGCACAGAAAATGACATAGTGACAAGCAAATTTTTGAGATAGCACTCAACGGATATAGCAACAAGAAATATACCCACATCAAATTCCAACCTTTTTCTTTATGTTATATTTTGAATTTTAAAAAAAATTTTATCACAAAAATTTAGATCCTAAAGTTAGCATTAAAAAGCCACCTTGATCTTGTTAATTGGAGCAAAAACGATAAAGTCACACTTGAATCGGTTAGACGTCACTCGGTAATTAGGGATACGAGAAATATACCAATATCCAAAATTCTTTGGTTTTTCCTTATGATAAGCTTTGAGTCTTTTTAAAATTTGACGACTAAAAGTTAAATCTTATTGTATGTTTGGTTGGCAGTAATGGTTCCTCCCTTAGGGGAATCATTGATTACACATTCCTATACCCATGTTTGGTTGGTTTTTTTGAGAGGTAATCATTACCCTGAGGGGTCACTATTAACCCGCCAGGGTAATGAACCATTCCCCCATATTGGTTCTTTCCCCCTAGCAAATTACTTTTATACTCTTCTTAAACATCAAAAAGACATCATTCAAAAGTAATCATACTAGAAAATAAAATGTTAAATAAAATTTGTATGTATGGGACCAAAATATTTTTTTCAAGTGGTAATCATAATATAAAAATTAATATAATTAATTAAAAAATTTTAAGTACGTAATGAAATTAATAGTTATTTGAAATTAATTTTTAATTAAACATTAATCAATAATAATAAAATATATATTTATGTTTCCATTATTTTTATAAATAATAATTATTAGAAATAAATATCATTTCTTTATGCAAGGGGTAAAAACGTAATATTAACACAACTCCATTTTTTTTACTTTTCTTATTCCCAATGAATTATCTCTCCAACTAAACACCTTTTTAATTACCATTTTCTATCTATTTCTTTCCTCCTCTTCATTACCTCAATTCTCTTCATTCCATTACGGTAATTCAAACATGCACTTAGAGTTAGCTTTCCAATGTGAAGTAAATTAAACATCAAAACAAAGTTAGAAGTATAGTTGTTGTGAGTTATTATAGTCTATGGAAATGATTTATGTGGCATTTTTTCCTTTTAGAAATATTATGATTGTGAGTTGAAGAACGAATATATATATATATATATATATATATATATGCAATAGCGAATTCAGCTTTCCCATAATAATAATTATTGATTATGAAATTGATCGTGGTTTATTATATTGAGATTGAAGGTGGATTTTAACATTCCGTATCTTCTACCTTCAGTAGTTCGTAAAATGCCAAGTGATTTATTTGTTGTTCTAAAGAAATATTTAATTAATAATTTTGAAAATTACAGAATATATGAGTTTTAATTCCAAAACAAAAATTACTATTTAACCCAATTCCTCACTAAAAATGATAATATAATTTTTGTTTATTTATGGGGCTTCATTATTGAAGATGCTCAAAATCCATGCAAAGAAAAACCACACTGCACACGGCCACTCATAAAGCAATACAATTAACATTTAGCAAAAGAAACCTCTCAAACCTAAGGCTGGAAAACTTGCGCTCCTTCCTCCCGCTCTTGCTGGTCCTCTTTGATGCTATGTTTGAGGAGAAGGGTTTGCAACTGTTTTGGAGGGTTGAAGAGATAAGGGTTGCTTTCAACCTATGCTTGGGGTGAAAGGTTGGGGGGAAAGGCAAGGGTTAAGAAGGTAAATGAGGTCTTATGCTTGGGGTGAAAAGTTGGGGGGAAAGGCAAGGGTTGAGGAGGTAAATGGGGTGTTTTACTCAATTCCTCAACCTTCCAAATTGGAGGGTTGAGGAGGGTTGACAAATTCCTTGGACAATTTTACCCATGCAACAATTGTGTAATGAGAATATATTTATTAATCATTTTTACTAAACAGTAGTGAAATTAAAAAAACCCTAGTAGTTACTTGAGCTTCTTCTCCCTTTCTCATTGAACACTTTCCTTTTACGTTGTGGCTCTCGCTTGAGGTTTTCACTGAAGAAGATTGTCGCCGATTGCTGTCAAATACGGGGTAAGAATCAAAGGGCTATGTTCCTTATCAGTATACATCTTTATTTCTAATTTTATTGGATTTGTTTGGATTTCTTTTAGTATTTAGTTTGTTAAAAGATTAAATTCTTGGTTTGGATTTCAGATAGACAAATTTGGGACTTAAGTAGTCAATCCGGCTTGGCCCTTAGCTTGAAAAGTCTCTACTTCTTGCGCTCTTTCTCTCAACCTGATTTTTGAAGACGAGAGAGCAAAGTATGATACCGATCTTCTTCTTCTTCTATAGTCAAGCACGCTAGTCATTCAAATGTTAAATTCTATAATGAAAACAAGTTTGTTATTTTCTAATTCCCCTTGAATTGAAAAGACAATTACAAATCTTGAACTTAAAAATGATGAATTTACTATTACGAAATAAATTTAGGATATATTTAAAGAATGGAGTTCTTTACAGGATTCGGGATTTTATAGGATTATAAATTCCATCATTAGTTTGTTTTATCATTATTATGCATTTGAATTGGTTGGCTTGGTTGGATGGTGGTAAGATCAAGATGGCAATGTTATTCCTTGGAATCTTTGGAATTTTTTTATACTTATGTGTGTGTTTGATAGGGTTTGAATTTACATTTGTTAGTGTTTAATTTGGGAGACATTGATGGTTCTTTCAAAAGATAAGTTTATGAATTTTACTTAAACAATTAGCTTACTATTCAACAACCATAGTCACCATGCCTGTGTTTTTTTCCCACGATCAATAATTAATTAAGTAAATACAAAACTTAATTAAGTACATATAATTAAAGTGTTTATTAAGAGTTGACACACCCTTGCGTGTGTGTTCCGCAAGTGCACGGGTGTCGAAGTAATAAAGTACCTTAACGGGTGGGTAGTCGAATCCACAGGGAGTAGACGATAAAAACAAATATACTTTGCCAAATAGTCAATAGAAACTCAATGTATGAGTAGATTGAAATAAAAGTAAATAAGCAGAAATGAAAGAGTGAAAGCGAGGACTAGAGATATGAAAAGATATCAAGACAAGAATGGGGTACTCGGACAATGCTCGCCCTAGGTTCCTTGTTTCAAGCACAGGACTTCAATTACTCTTACTCAATCGAGATTTAATGAGTCGTGGAAATCCAAAGACACAAGGTCCCAAACCTAAGGTCAACCTTGACTAGTCCCATACGAGGTCCCGGCGGAGAGGAAACTCTCAACGCATCACACCACGTATGACTGCACTAAACTCTTGGGATTCCAAGTGATAAACCCTATTCCCAACTATAGATCATACCCTTTGGTCCAAGCGAAAGATCCCTAATCACAAATAAGTCCCGGCGGAAAGGCCTCTCTCAACGTCTAACTCTCTTTGAGATCGATAATAATGCTTGGAATAAGAAGGTAGGGTAAACCACACCGGAGGGGAAAGGGGACGTGTTGCTACCTCTCAACTTACCCTCTCGACCCTCTTCAATCTTGGTAAATCTAATCTTAATGGTGATGGTCACTCGTCAGAAGGATGATTAGATTAGCCCTCAACCCTAGTGTCACTCTAAGGGAGGAACAATTAAGCACACAAGATTGAAACTCAAATAAACTTCAATTTAAAATAAAAGCAATAGAGTCATTAAAACAAAGGAATTCTAGAGTTTACATGTCTAAGTACCAACTAAGGGTTTAGCTCTCCATGGAGCAATACAAGTTCATCAAAATAAATAAAGATAAATGCAAGTAATCCATAAAGAAAACCCCCTTAAGCTTCGTGATGATGGCTTATGAGGGTTGCTCCTTCTTCTCCACGGATCCTTCCTCCAAGCCTAGGGCACACCTCGCCGAATCGAAGTCGTCGAAGGCTCCCCCAATAGCTCTCCTTGGAAGGAATTGATGTTGAAATCGGTGAAGAAACACCCCCAAAACGCAGCAAAAACCTTCTTAAACCCTAGCCGAACTCTCCCCCAAAGATAGGAAAAAGATCCCCTTAAAACGCTTCAGAACGGCTTTTTAAAACATGATCTCGACGATCCACACGGGCGTGTGGATGAGCCACACGGCCGTGTGGAAATTCCACACGCCCATGTGGAATTTCAGCTTTGTAGAAATCCACTTGTAGGTCCCCGATTTTGCTGATTTTCGCTTCTGAGGCCACACGGAAGGACACATGTTCATGTGGAAGGTCATAAGGCTTTTCTTGATAGTGAAAACCCCCTTGGAGTGCTTTTGAATTCTTCGAACAAATCAGAACGAACAAGTATGACTGCCTTTGTGTCCTTCTACAAAAATTGTCTCGAACCTTATAGAAGTTGGCACATACTTCTCGTTTGACCCTGATTTGTGTCTTGATCTTTCTAATCGCGCAAAGGAACTCCACTTGGCACCATTATGACCTATTTTTGCTTGAATCCCCAAATAAGACTCTTCACAACCCTATCTGGACGGAAGAACATAAAAACACACGAAATGAGAGATATAACCTGAAAAATGTGATGCTCATGCATGGAAAAACATCTCAATAATATGTACATGCAAGCACTTATCAAGAGTCATACTTGTTAGACTGATACCTAATTTAGTAGGAAATTGTTTATGCATAGATGGCCGAGGACAAGAACGGTTGGTGAAAATTCCTTTGGTTCAAGTTTTATTGGATAATTCTTTTTTAATATTGCAACGATTGCAACACTTAGCAGCAACTCAAGTTGTTATCACTGTAATTGGCTAGATCGTGAGCCACATTAATGAATTTAAATGTATGGGAGGTCAAATCCCCCATGGAATAAGTCTTTAAAGTGACCAAGCAAGAAACGAGCTAATGTCACATTTTCTTTTGAGTTATCTGTGCCATAGCATGATCAGAGTGTGTCTTGCAGTTTTCCTTGGATTATGTGATATGTTAGTTAGTGAGGGTTGTCTTAGGCCAACTTTGCAAGTATCTGTCGAAGAGCAAGTTGCAAAAACATTGTACTTATTAGGTTACAATGTTTCCCACCATGAGCTGTCATTTTTCTTTCGGCATTTTCATAATGTCTTACAAACTATCATGGAATTAGAGGACAAATTCTTAATTCAACTAAATGGCTTATAAATCCCTTCTGAAATATTTAACATCAGTAGATTCTATCAATACATCAAGGTAACCTTGTGTCCATTAAATTTCAAGTTTACTACAACCATGTGTATGGTATTAATTGTGATTAAAAAAATATTGCCAAAACTGTGTTGGTGTCATTGATGAAACACATATTCGTGTAAAAGTTTCTAGTGTTAAAGCCCCTATGTATCATGGGAGAAAAGAATACTTGACACAAAATATATTGGTTGCATGCACGTTTGATTTGAAATTCACTTATGTGTTACCTAGGTGGGAAGGCACAACATCTGATTTGAGAATTATGAAAAATGCATTAACTAGGACAACACCTCTAATAACGAACTTTATTTTATTTTTAGAAAAATATTTCCTTGTTGATGCTAAATTCATGTTTAGGAGTGGACTTATTACACTATACAGAGGGGAGAGGTATCACTTGAAAGAATATTTAAGAAATCCACCATGGAATGCATGGGAATTATTTAATCTCCGTTATGCATCTTTACGAATTAAACTGAACGGACATTTGGTGTCCTTAAGAAAAGTTTCCCTATAATATGAAGCTCGACATAGCCTCATTATGGGTTAGAAACATAGAAGGAGATTATTTTCGCATGTTGTATTTTGCACAATTACTTGATGGGTGTAGACCAAAATGATACAATATTTGCACAAGTTGATGGTGAATTTGAAAAGGAAGCACATGAAGGACATTACCATAGTAGGGAAAATAATGAAGCATCCACTCAATGGGAGATGATTAGAGATGCCATAGCAGCTGAAAAGTAGATTAATTACGTTGAGAGACATGAATAGTCAAAGTGACTTTTAATGTGTAATGTATGCTTTTTTAAAAATATATTCTCAAGTGGGAATATTATGTTATCTACTTTTTATGTAATGAACAATTTAATCTTAAATCAAGCATATTGTGTCTGATACTAAAGATGTTGCCCCCTTCCAAAATTCAACATATTTGGGATTGAAAATCATACTAGTAAGATTAACAATTGGCATATTCCATAATATGCCTGAAAATAGTTAGAAGAATACACTATATATAATATTAATACTAAAGTTAAACATCAGAATTTGGTTAATTCTCAAAATTTTCTCTGACATGACTCTGAGAATTTAAAGCAACACTTAATGTTCTGCATTTGATCACTGTGACTAGTACAAACTATTGACCACATTGTTGATTAAGCTATCTGGTATCTCTATTAAATTCACCATAATTGCTCGTCATACAAAATCACATAATAATTATCTGATTATAGATGCTAAAGACGGCTGCACACACTCTAGAGAAACAATTTGCTCTACAATGTCAAACTTAAATTTGTTGATAGCTCCAATCATCTTTGAGTCAAATATAAATTGTGCCTTCAAAAATTGTTTGTGAAAAGCTAAACATAAACACTTCTGTTCATAGTTTGAGTGTTAATTTTTATTAATTACGACAAGCTTTCATGTGTAAGAAATTTAGTGTAACATATCTTTCTGGCTTTTTTTTTTTTTTTTTTTTTTTGTTTTTTTGCTTGAAGTTATTGTTGCATCCAAAGTTTAAACTTGTAATTCTATCAAATTTAGCATGATCGTATTTCGCTGGGCATCCAAATTACAAATTCTTGCATTTTAATTATATTTGAGTGGTAGATTATCATTTGGCAGGTTATGTTATGATAACATTTTAATCTTTAGTTGATTGCTTGTTATGCTATGATCATAATAACAATTCAAAATTATTTCCTTTTGGGAAGTGAAAGGCTGAGATTTAGAGTTTTTTTTCTTTTGGACATCATATATATATATATATATATATATATATATATATATATATATATATATATTCTTGCAATTAATTTTTACTTTTCATTTGTTAAGGTTTTATTATATTTGATGACTTTATTTATTATTGGCAATCTTGTGTGTTGTTGGTGCAGTTTGAAAAATGCCAAAAAAAGAAACAACTGGTGAAATAAATGCCACATTGGTATGGACTTCTATCATGGATGATGCTATGATCGAGGTATACTTGCATTAACATACAATAGGAAATAGAGTTAGAGGAACATTTACTGCGCATGCATTGGAGAACATAGTCATTGAGTTACGGAATACATTTCCAGATAAACCAATAGACAAGGAAAATGCACAAAATCCCATGAAAAACATTAAAAAAAATTTACCTCATGTTATGACATATTCAAAAATGCAATGCGTGGATTCGCTTGGAATCCAACTACGGAAAGTTAGGATGCAGAACCTGAAGTGTGACAAAATCTAATTGAAGTTAGTATTTTGTTTTAGTACTGGAGATACATCATAATGTACATATTAGTGGATGTCATGTTGTTAATTTTGTTTTATATGCAGGTCAAACTGGAAGCCGTTGAATGGATGAATAAAAGTAATAGAAATTATGAAAAGCTTGTTCAACTATATGGAAAGGATATGGCAGCTGACCAACATGCTGAAACTGCATTAGAAATGAGACAGGGAAGAGCTTAAAATGAGCAAAATACAATTGATGAAATTGATTTCATGGTTACATAGAATATGGAAAATTTGGAAAATTTGAGTGAAACTAAAAACATGGAAGTACATCCCAATGACGTTGAAGATGAAGCTTCACCGATGCCTACAAATTAACAATCTCAATTTGAAGCTTAAAGTACTTCCATGTCCAAAAATGTTAAAGGGCCCAATATTAATGAGATCTTAGCAAATTGGGGTGGCTATTGAGTTGGTCACTAATTCTATTGTTCGATCAACCACTGCAATGATCGAAGCATCTCATGCCAACATGGAGACAACAAGAAACATTTAGAAGGGAATGCTTGTCGAATCGAAGTCCATACAGAGATTATGATGTGTGGGCATGATTTCAAATATGGGGGTCTCACAACCATTTTTGATCGACGCTTATCTATAACTAGCAAAAAATTCGAAGATGTTGGAAGCTTTGACTAAATGCCCGAATGAGCATCACAAGGCTTTATTGTTGAGATTGATGAGCCATGATCATGAACCACAAGATTAAAATGGAAGGTTAGCATTCTATTCCTTGCCAACATTGAATAATATTATCTTTATTAATGTAAACATACTTACGAAAATCAAAATTTCATTCTTTTTTTTATAGGTGTTGATGGGTGCATGTCAAGAAAATGGTGGTTCAACATCAAATGCAATGCATTTTGCTTTATTTTGATGAACATTTGTATTTTGAATTATCATGATGAAACAACATTGAATTGTACTTTATTTTGATAAAACAATGTCTATCTTGCTTATGAGATTGGGGGTGTTTAAGTTATTACCAAGTAGATCATCATACCAATTGCTTTGGATCTCTTTGGTTGTTATCATGTTGAAACTTTACTAGTTAGTACTTTATGTGTGTTCTAGTCATTAGGGATTGAATAAATTAAGAAAATAACTTTACTATTCATTTAATTAACAAGATATGTGGTATTACAGGTTTATATTATGTTTACTACCAGGTGACATTATTCTTTGTTGTTCATTTAATTTAAAATATATTTATTTTGGTTTTTAATTTGATAATTTTTTTAATTTTTAGTTTTAATTTTGCTTTATGGCATATCACACAATTGTTATTTAAAAAATTAGTTTAAAAACTAAAAAAAACTTATTTTATTTAAAAAATAAAATTTATAAAACCCAATATCATAGATTACATTTGTTTATTAATAAATTTTTGTCATTATATAATATTTATTTAATGGGTATTTTGATAATATTATTATGTAATTTTACTTTTATTTACTTTCAAACCAAAGATGGAAATGTTTTTTACATTATTTTTTCTCTGAACAAGAGAATTGTAGAATCCTTCCCATTTTTTCTTCTCTTAGTTTATTTTACTTTATGGATCATTCCCACACTTCATCCAAGCAAGCCTCGGTCTCCTACCTGCCCTGTCATTGCTCCTTCATTTTGCTGCTGGACTCGAAGACGCTTGATTTTGGCTCATTTTTTGGGGTTCTCCCCTTGTTGTGACAGTTGAATGAGAAGAAAATCAGTGTGCTTGAGAGCTCTTGCACTGGATCTATTGCCATTTGTGCCATTTTGGATTGCATTCTGTTTTGGTGAGGGTTTCGGACATGATGGTGGCTTTGTCCTAGACAAGCAGCGGCAATGGCTTTGATTGGACCCTGTCCAAGCTTATCCGTAACAACTACTCAAGCCTCTCCCTTCTCTTCCTCCACGTCCATATGCATACAAAACTGGTATATTTCTTTTCACCTTTTGTTCTAATTCTTCTTTCATCTTCGATTTTGGAGGTTTTAGATCTTTATGTCATCTTTTTGTTTGAGGTTATTGTTTTGGTTTGGTGTTTTAATGATGTCGTGCATTTTGTCCTTTATCTTTTGCTCTGATTTTGTGAGTAATTGTAATTTTTCATGTTTTAACTTGTAATTGATTTTAATTCTGAGGTGATGGATTGATCTAATTTCTAATGTAGTGTGACCAAATTAATCAGATAGAATTATGTCTTCTTAGATTGTACTTGCTTCATCAAGAGCAATTGTCCATATTTTAAGGCGTAGTTGTAATTTTGATGTTTCATTTATGGCTACATGATTGATGATGATGATGATGATGTTCTTTGAGCTCATATCTGAGACTATTAATATAAACAAACTGTTTACCTATCATCAACTGCTGTTAATTTCATCCCTAATTAATGTACTTATGTTTTTCAATTCTTTTCTAACTTGGTTCTTCTTGTGCCATGTCATGTGGCAATATCAGTCCTAGTTGTCTCAATTTTCATGTTAATTTGATCACTAACATTAATGGAATCTCATTCATGCAAATGCCCATCTTTGTTCTCATGCAGCTACGTTAATTACTAAATCAATTTATAATTAATAAGGCTCAAGGTAGGGCTTATTAAAATAAATTTATATTTAACTTGGTTCTTGAAGCAGTCAGGAGGACTGCTTAATATATATATATGTGTGTGTATGTCTTGAAGTAATAATTAATATTAATGATAATAATAATGGTAGTACAAAAGTATGATATCATGTAATTGAATTGAAATGGTGATCCATTGAGTAGGTTATTGATACTTATATGTTATTGGTTCATAACCACTAGTTCATTCATTTATTTAAAGCTTTGGATGTGGAACACTTTGCGTAATTAATAGAGTGCATCAGTGGTATGAAAGCAATACTTTGTGTAGATTTATTGGAAGTAGTTGACTTGGTAAGTCTCTCATTAAAATGGTCACAAATGACAAACAAGTCTCTCGTTTTATGATCTTAAATTAATAAGACAGAAAACCTATGCTAAAATGTCCGAGATTTTGAAAAAACTCAGTTGAAAAAAACTCTCTTCAAATATACCATTTTATTAACAGGATTGTTATGCATTGTTCTGCAGTAGTCTTGTTTGAGATTGGAAAAAAATCTCAGTTGGAAAGTTTGTCTGACTGTGTTGACTGATGAGTGACTGAAGCTCTAGAGAAGAATAGTTGAGCAGAGGGAGAGGACTGAGGCTCAGAACATTAATTTCAATTAAGGATAAAAGCTCTCTAACATTTTGGTTCGAATGTTTATTTGGCATTGTGTTGATTTTGTGTTGTTTTGACATGCACACACACACACACACACACACACGCACACACACCCGCGCGCGCACACATGCACACACACCCGCGCGCACACACATGTAGCAAAGAGGGCTATAGATGCTTTCCAGGAACAAAAGCTCGGAAAAATAATGTCTTTTATACTTAAAACTAGTTTTGCTATTTTTGGTTCCTGCAGGCACATGATTATTCCAGTCTTAAAAAGCTATAGTTTTAAAAAGGATGAAATTTACAAAGTGGCATATGTTGACTATTTTCCTAGGGTCTCTTACATTTGTTTACTTTGCATCTCCATGTTCGTTGCAAGTTGATGCAACAGGACAAAACTCTAGTCCATTGTTCTATTTGGAAGTTTGAAGCATCAAATTATGAGCAATGTTCACTCTGCTAAGTTTATTTCTAGTGGCACATGATAAAAGTTGGCATTGTATCTAGATGAACTTGAGAACAATGCTGATATAATTCAGCATGGCAAACCCTATCAATATTTTGTACAATTCTTCTCTGAAGAATTTTAGACTGTTTTATTTTTGGAAGAGGGATGTTATGTTTACTTTCTAAGTATCCAACAACTTAGAAAGTGCACAATTTGGTGGCATATATAATATATAAATATATTTAACATATAAAGAAATCTCAAATCTAGAAGTTTTATTTTCTGAATTCTCTAATATCTGCATTATTGAAGATCTATTATCTAATAGAGATTTTGAAGTTAGCTTTCCATCATCTCCGAAATTATTGCTATTAGAAAAAAAACAAGTTATGATAGATTATGTGTAGTTTTTTTTTTGGGGAGATTGATTATGTGTAGTTAGGATGGTGTACCTAATTGCAGCTACAACAAGGGCAGATTCATAAAAACTACTTGATTGCTTTCAATGTAGAGCTGTCAAAACGGGCCGGCGGGGCGGGCCGGCCCGCGGGTTACCAAAACCCGCCGTTTGGCGGGGCGGGGCGGGCCGGCCCGCCATTTGGCGGGTTGGTAAAATGCCAACCCGACCCAACCCACCTTGGGTTGGCGGGTTGAGCGGGCTGGCCCGCTAAAAATCAAAAAACAATGTTGAAGAATGTAATCCAATCATAAAGAAGGAAAAAGCAATGGCACACACATTGAGTAAGAACTTCTCTTATTGTGAAAAAATGAGATGAAAAAACTCACCAATCAATTGAATTTGAACTGAAATTTGTTCACTGTAACTTCAGATTTATAATGAGGCAAGAGTTTGCAACTAAGAAATATTATAACCTTGAACTCTTCCAGCAAGAAAACAATGCAATGCAGTATCTTCAAACAATGGCAAAACCTTCCAAATCATGCAACAAACAATCCTTTATGTCCTAGAAACCTTGAAGTAATTACAGGCTTGGATTTGGCCTCAACCACTAATAATTTTAATGCTCCACAATTCACCACCAAGTCCCAAGTCCTGAACAAGGACAAAGTTCATCTATTACATGCCCGAATGTATCATCAATCAACAAGAAAATGAATAAGCACCATCATTTTCAATACACTAACAAAAATATAAACTGAATAAGCACCATCATTTTCCTCTTAAGTATTAATACATACAATATTAGAGTTCATTACAAATTTAAAATTCATCAACCATTAAATTAAATCTTTCAAATTTTCCTCTTCTCCATCTCCTCCTTCCATTCTATCTTCATCAGGAACTTCAAGAATGTTTGAACCCTCACCGGATGTAGTTAGTTTAATATTTGCTTCATCATCATTATCTACATAAAAAACCCCAAATATAAAAATTAGTTAAAAATTAAATTTAAAATAAACAAATGTTTCAAGATTCCAACTAAATAAACAATTTAAATTAATAATGTGTAAATTACCAATGTTATAACCATGCAACCAATTACGGGTGCAAATGAGAGCCTGTACTTTTTCAGGAAGGGTACAACTTCTATATTTATTGAGCACACGAGCACCAATAGAAAAGGCCGATTCAGAAGCAACAGTTGTTATTGGGATAGCTAAGACATCACTTGCCATTAATGCAAGAATTGGGAACCTATGCTTATGATTCTTCCAATACTCCAATACATCCAAATCTTCATAATATGCAAATTCAAGCTTTGGCTCTTCCAAATAAAGATCTAATTGAGATTTTCCTGCACTTGTAATTGATTGGCTCTCAAATGCTTTAATTTCCTACAATCAATAATTGGCATATGCTATCATAAAAAAAAATATAAACAAATTAGAGAAATTTATAAAGAAAGAAAGAAAGTGATAGAGCACTTACATCAAAGATTCTTTTACCCTTACTTTTAATTCCTCCACCACCTTGTGTAGATGTAGGTGTAATGATAGAAGAAGATTGTGGTTGTAAAGGACTTGACTTATTAGCATTTGAATAATGCTCAAAAAGTGTGTATAATTTTGTCCTCACAAGTGACACTTTTTCTTGGCATTTAGTAGAATCACTTTCAACCTTCCCATAGAAATACTCCAACATTGACAATTTAATTCGTGGGTCAAGGATAGCCCCAAATGCAAGCACCATGCTATATTGCTTCCAATATTTATCAAATTTTTCTTTCATCCTTCTACACATATCACTAATCACCACATCTTCAATTGCCAAGTTTTCTTTTAATAAAACTTCAATCTTCCAAACTTGCATAAAATACAAGTTTGATGTAGGATAAGAAGATCCCGATATCAAGTTGGTAGTGTCATAAAAAGGCTCCAAGAACTCATATATTTTCTCTCCTCTTCTCCATTCTTCATTTGAAGGGCAATATTTATAATTTCTATCATTCAATTGAAGAAAAGCAAACGCCCTTTTATATTTAATGACACTATCCAACATCAAATATGTTGAATTCCAACGGGTGGATACATCTAATCGCAAGCCAATACTGGTGTCAATGTTGCCAACTGCATGACCACACATTCTTCAAATTTTTTCATTCTACTTTCCGAACCCTTCACATATTTGATGATTCTCGATTTTATGCAAAGCATCATGAGCTACTTTCAACCCTTCTTGCACAATGAGATTCAAAATGTGAGCAGAACAACGAATATGAAAAAATTCGCCACCACATAACAAACTATCATGCAAAGACAATTGGTCTTTCAAAATATCTTGCATATTGTCATTGCTAGATGCATTATCCAATGTCAAAGAAAACACTTTTTTCTCAATTCCCCATTCTTTCGAAATGAAAATAACTTTGCTGACCAATTCAACTCCCGAGTGTGGAGGAGGCAATTTAGCAAAGTTAATAATTTTCTTTGTTCAATTTCCAATTTTCATCAACAAAATGTCCTGTTAAGCAAATGTAGCCCTCACTAGTGCATGCAGTCCACACATCTGAAGTTAAGCAAATTCTATTCTGAATATTACCCAAAACATGCTTAAGTTTCCCTTTCTCTCTCATATATATTCTTGTAATATCAGAAACAAGAGTATTTCTTGATATGCAAATGCCATCGGGATTTACATATTTTATCCAAGCTCTAATGCCATCATATTCAACAAATGAAAATGGCAAATCATGTTTTATAACTGCAGCAACTAATAAGTCACGTGCAATTTTTTGATCTACTTTCTTTGACCTTATCTTCCCTTCATGATCAAGAAACATTTGTCCTACATCATTGAATTTAATCATTTTGCAGTTATCTTTGTGGCGCCTCAATGAGGAAGTCCCATATTTTTTACCTCCACATTTGTATTCTTTCTTACATCCCTTGCATTCTGCCATTTGTATGCCATCTTGATTCACACCCTTCTTTATAAAAAAATTCCAAACATCAGAGAATTCTTTCGCCTTTTTACTTGTCTCCTTACCAGATTGAGTGCTTTCCAATTCTTTTTCATCTAAGTTCACACTTTGATTCAAAGAGGCGGACTCCATAATTTTTATTTATCCTGCAAATATATATGAAAAATATAAAAAATAATAAAACAATAGATATAATAATCAAATCTTTGATAATGAACTAGCTGTCCAATCTGCCATCAAACTCTGATTGTCAATAGAGTTTGAGATGTGCACACACACATGCATAAGACATAATTTGCACTGCAAAGTGGAAGGCCGAGATACATTGCCTATTTCTCATCAAAGGTTTGATATATATATATATATATATATATATATATATATATATATATATATATATATTATTACAATAACAACAACAATTTTCTACTCATGAGTTCTAATAGCAACAATTTTTTTTGGAACTTTCAGCAGATGTACAGAAGCATAAAAGAAAATGACTATATGTTTTTTTATCTAATAGTAACATTTGTATTCTTTCTCACAAAATGAAAAATTATCTATTGAAAAGAAAATGTAGTCCCACTCCCACATTGATGAAAAGACAATAGAGCAAATGAGTGTTAATGAATTGTAATTAATGGAAGGTGGCCGGTTATTTAAGCTTTAAAAGCTAATGCTAATGGTGATCTAAAAACTATAATATATGGTAAAAAGGTGGCCTATTGAAAAGACTTAAGCATGAAGAGCATCATATATGTTTTTTTATTAGTTCAAGTGGTTGTTATGTCATGCATGATATCATTGATATGCAAATAATGACTATATTTTATCAGTGTGCATGCATGCTTAATTAACTAGAGTGGAATTCTCACAGCTGGCATTCTCACAAACACCTTGTGTGCCACGACCACTTGTAAAAAAATAACAAACTTCTAATATAGTATAGTTTTTCCTAATTACAAACCTTCACCAATAATGCATCAAACTTAATTTACTTCATCATGTAATCATAATATCTCATGACTTACGTGCTGCTTCCCTTTAGTTGTGAACTTGATGGCCAGCCCTTCTTTTGTGTGAAAGCTCCTCCTGATGGCCAGCCCTTCCTTTGAGTGTGTTATTGAGCTGCGTCAGCGACTCAACGTGGTTTCTCTGATCAAATAAAAGCAGCGCAGAGTCTCCTTCAGGCCTTCATAGTATCTGGTGGGCATGATGCCAAATCTTGTGAGAAAAAAGATTTGATAAAGGAGAAAAATGAAGAGATTGGGGAAGAGCGCGATACCTGAGAGAAGAGAGAGAGAGAGAGATCGAGGAGCGGCGGAGTTGGGGCGGCGAGAAGAATCCACTGCTCGTCGTCGTCGTCGAGTAGGTTTCCTTCTCTCAGACTCCACTCGTGAGAATGTGAGTTCTGAGTCTTCTGACTGTGACTGTGAGTCTTTCTGATCTTTCTAGAATTTTAGATTAAAAAATATCTTAAAACAATTTAATGAATTAAAGGGGCGGGCTAGCCCGCCCAAAGCCCGCCCCGCCCCGCCCAAAGCCCGCCCCGTTTGGGTTGACCCGTTTGGGCCCGCTTCCAAATGGGCCTACAAAAGGCCAACCCGACCCGCCAATTTTTGTGGGCGGGGCGGGCCGGCCCGACGGGTTAAGCCCGTTTTGACAGCTCTATTTCAATGTTACCCGTTTTGAATTTTGAAAAATATTCTCTATCAAAAATAGATTTGTGAAAATTAGCTTTCCAACAAATTCTGAATCATTGCAATCAAATAAAAAACATGAAATTTAAGATCGATTCAGTGTGAAGAGATGATATACAAAGCTGCCGTTACAACAAAGGTAGCCACATCAAAAAACTTCATATTTGTTGAGGTTAATTGCTTTGAATTTCAAAAACTATTCTCATTAAAAGTAGGAATTTTGAAATTAGTCAACCAACAACCCCTAAATAATTGCACTCGACAAAAAACAAAAAGGTTAAGACCGATTATGTGTAGCAAGGATGGTGTAAGCTACTATAGCTATAACTAGGGCAACTTGTAAAAAAATGGATTGTTTTCAAGTTTACCCATTTTGAATTCCAAAAATATCCTCTATCAAAGATAGAGTTCTTCCAGTTAGCTTTCCAAAGAATCCAAAATCAATGCATTCGGGCAAAAAACTAGAATGTTTTACCGATTTTGTGTAGAAGAGATGGTATACACAGCTGGAGCTACAACAAGAGTAGTCCGGTATGGAAACTTGACAATTTTCAATGTTATCTACTTTGAATTTTGAAAAATATTCTCCATCAAAATTAGAGATCTTGAAGTTAGTTTTCCAATTAATGTTGAATCATTAACATCAAATGAAAATCAACAAAGTTATGATCGATTCCGTGTAGTTGGGATTTTATACCCAGCTATGGCTACAACAAAGTTAACCATGTAAAACAAACTTGATAGTTTTCTAGGTGATTCTTTTTGAATTTCAAAAAGTCCTTACTAAAAGTGGAGAGCTTCAACAAGGGTAGCCCCGTAAAGAAACTTGACAGTATAAAATGTTACACATTTTGAATTCCAAAAAAAAACAAAACTTGCATCATAAATAGGGATCTTGAAGTTAACTTTCCAACAAACCCTAAATCATTGCAATTTGCCAAAAAGATGAAAAGGTTATGATCAATTCTGTGTAGCAGGAATGGTATATAAGCTGATGCTGCAAGAAGCGTAAGCTAGTAAAGAAGATTGAGAGCTTTCAAGATTTCCTGCTTTGAATTTAAAAAAAAATAAATCTTTTGTCAAAAATAGAGATTTTGAATTTAGCTTTCGAACACCTGAATCATTGCAATGGCACAAATATCTAGAATGTTCTTATCGATTTTGTGAGGTTGGGCTAGTGTATCTAGCTGCAACTACAACAAAGGCAACCTCGTAAAGAATCTTGACAGTTTTCAAGGTTGCACTTTTTGAATTTTGAAAATAGTCCTCCATTAAAATAGAGATCTTGAAGATAGTTTTCCAAAGAATTCTCAATCATTCTAATGGGTCAAAAAACGAAAAAGTTATTAATGGTTCTATGTTAGTGGGACGGTATACCAGGGATAGCTACAACAAGAGCAAACTCGTAAGAACGCTTCGCAAGTGACAAGAGTTCGAATCCTCGGGGTGAGGGTGCATGTCTGAGAATTGTGAGCACGAACTGTGGGTGGTACCAGCGCCCATGTGTGCGCGGCCCCACAGGCCGCAGTCGAGGCATGCGCACGCCCCTGTCTTAGTTTAGCGGGCCCATTAGGGGTTTCGTTCTTCTTGACAAAAAAAAACAAGAGCAAACTCGTAAAAACGTTGACAGCTTTCAATGTTACACGTTTTGAATTTTGAAATCTATCCCTCATCAAAAATTGAGATCTTGAAGTTAGCTTTCCAACGAGTTTTTGAATCATTCAATTGGACAAAAACATGAGAAATTTATGATCGATTCTGTGTGGCAGGAATGTTATATTAAGCTACAACTACAACAAGGGTAGCCACACAAATAAACTTGACTGTTTTCAAGGTTACCTACTTTGAATTTTGATAGATGTTCACCATGAAAACTGATGGTCGCCGCGCGCATCGCTAGAAAGTAGGCACACGGCTCTCCAGCCGCAAGTGCACGGGTCGTCAAGTAATACCTCTTGTGCGGCCATAAGAGAGTCGTATTCCCTAGGGTCCCAAGATCCACTATTACTTCCTCTTCGACAGTTGTGTAGCCGAATCAAAACAAAGGTTGTTGTAAGAAAATGAAATTAAACTAACAATAAAAGCTTTAACTACTGATAAGTTGTACACACCGAGAAGAAATCAAATAGAGAAGATAAGGCCCCGGACGAGGATTCCCCCGGGAGAAATACAAGTAAGGACGTTGTGATAACAGGTAATGCATGCATGGAGTGTAATATTTTAGTCCGTCTAGGCTCGGAAGTCGACTACCCCGGAACCTCCGTAGTGTAGCCCTAATCCAGTACAAATTCCTTTATCCTAAGTATATTCACACGATGTCATTGGGACTAAGGAGCCTTGGTTAGAGTTATTTATAAGCAATTGCGCTAAGATGAACTCTGCAACCTACGGGAGGCTACCGGTATCCGGAACCTCCGGTGTACCGGTACAATGGATCCCTCTTCATACTATGTGGATCTAATGCGAGAGCACACCTCGCGCAACCAAGCACAATAGATAAGATGAAATGCAGAGTTCTCATGCAACTCACCACAATTAAGTACACAAAGTATGAAACCAAATGGCACACCAAGCATTCATTGAATTAAAAGTACAACATCCAATACAAGTATTCCTCCCAAGGTTCACCGGTTGCCCGGCGGCCTTGGGAGGTTTAGTTCGACATGAATAAGAAGGAAAGTTCACATAATAAAGAGTACATCAACAGAACACCAAAAACTCCCTCTTGAACGTGTCAACTAGGTTTGATGAAGAAACTTGCCGAATCCGCGTCAGCGAGCAATAGGATGAAGATCCTCGAGTTCTCCCGTCTTCTCCCCCTCGATTTCTCTCTAAAACGACCTCCCTTGATGAAGCTTTGAGCGTCGGGGTGTTCGGAGGCGTCGGTGGCAAAAGTCCCCTCAGGAAAACCCTAATCGGGCTTAAATACCCCGACCAGTGTGCGGCCAGTGTGCGGGGCTGCACACCCTTCTGCCAGGGGTGTGCGGGCTGTGTACAGCCCGCACACAGGCCCTAAAATGGGCCTGGTTGTGTGGGAACGCATGGGTGCCCTCCGGAGCTCGTTTATCCTTCGTTTCTTCGCTCCTCTGCCTTGATTTTCTAGTTGTAAACGCTCCTCTCAACGTAACTGGTCTGTGGATGCCCTGAAATAAGAAAGAACAAGAAAAACACATCAAAGGGCAACTGTTTTCTTCAATTAATGCATGAAAATATAAGTAGTTCACCGTTACAAAACGGTGTATTTAGACACTTATCAAATCACCCCCACTTAAGGGTTTGCTTGTCCCCAAGCAAACAAACATGGAAAACAGGAGGAATTGATAAGTGGCTAAATACATAACCTCCGGCTCAAGTGTAAACATACAATATCACATGTAGGATTCTAGATGCTAAGCTACAACCAATAACAAATTTTGAACCATTTGTTCGGCAAGATGATGCTGTGTGTGTGCAACCTTCTTCATCTGGATCCTTGTAACATAGATAGGAGAAAATGATACCCCGCGGACCACTTCTTAAAGCACATCACACCACTTATAGCGGTAACGCACCTTGAAACGGTAGGGAACCCCCTAATGAATTTACAATGCACTTCTATTTCTCCTCTATACCAAATTGGCTTTATTCACACTTTTTTTTTTGTCTAACATGAACTATAATCATCGTTTTGGAAGGGTAAATATGCTGATCAGGCACCAAAAACCCAACTTATTTAGAAGATTACAATTTTACATGAACATGCTCGTGCTTTTCTAACTTTTGGCTTAGGAAACACTCTTTTTTGAGCCCGAAACTTAAGTTAATTTGCTATTCAAGTAGAGGAGCATTGTCATTTTTATTGCTAAATAAAACTCTTTTTATTGCCACACTTTATTTCTCTTTTTTCCAATTTAAAGAGAGACAGAAGCCCTCAAACAACTCATTAGAGAGAAGCCTAACACAACAAGGTACGTGTCGTTAAAAATGGGTTAGCTACTGAGAGGGTCACGAAGGTTATCATTTAATCTAACCTAGGTGGCCAAGGTCTAGGCTAAAAAGGTATGTGATGGTATGCCGTGAATGATCGAAATTCATTAAGTGCAGGGTTGTGTGCAAGGCTTAGCATCCATCATTATCCTACTCTACTGTATACTTAAGTATCATAGCCATCAGCAGTTCCAATCATGCATCAATGTCATTAAATTTCATCCTAAAACAGGCATGCACAGAAAATAACAAAAATTTAGACTCTAAAGAACAAAAGTGTATGCACGCCACCCCCCACTTAAAGTCGTACATTGTCCCCAATGTACAAAATCAGCGGCTCAAAGAATATAATAGAACGTACAAAGCATAGATAGGGGGTTGAGGGGAGAACTTCCTTGAATCATAGTGGCAACGCGTGTCAAGATAGGCTGAGTGGTTGTGGCGCTCCCTATGATAGTGGAGAGAATATAAGAAGATGTTCGTGTCTACCCCTGCGAGGTAGAACAGGACATTAAATCGAGATATCCATCATCATCACAGAAAATTTATTACAGACCTACTAAAAGACAAAAAAAAGTAAAACACATATTTGGAAGAGGTAAGCTCTTTCCAACTGAGTACAAACACACACATGCAAAGAAAGTAGAAAGAAACTACATCAGATAACAAGAATCTCAAAACAAAGTGTCCCGGGTGCCTGTTGTTGCCGGTGGTGCTGAGGTGTGTGGATGTGCAATCGACGAAAATTGCCGTGGAAACTAGAGATTGCATTTTAAGAGCTTAGATAGGCAAAGTTTCAAACACCAAAATGTGGAAGAGGATTTGGGGGGGGGGGTGCAATCGACGAAAATTGGCGTGGAAACTAGAGATCGCATTTTAAGAGCTTAGATAGGCAAAGTTTCAAACACCAAAATGTGGAAGAGGATTTGGTGGGGTGGGGTGGGGTGGGGTTGGTTGGGTGGGGGGGGCGCGGAGGAGGAGGAGGAGGAAAAAGGGCGGGTAGGGAAGGCGCCATGAGGAGGGGCGCCCCAAAAGAAAAAAAATGGGTTGCAGCCAGCTCAGTGTGCACAGCCCGCACAGGTTTGTGCGGCCTGCCATGCGGGCTGCACAGGGCTGCCAGAGCCCTGTGCGGGCTGTAGCATGCCCGCACATCCTCCAGAAGTGACGAATTAAGATTTTTTTCCTCAGTTTTTATTCCAAAAATGATTACACCAATCAATGAGTAACTTGTAAAACACGTAACCTTCGCCGACAAAAGTGAAAATCACACAACATCAACCGACAACACATCGGCAAAATAAAATGAGATTCAAGTCATCTAAACACAAACATTAAATAAAACATACACCTACATAGAAAAGCAAAACATAACAAAAAAAAAACACAAAGTAAAATAAAAGAAAATACGAGGAAAATAAACTTGGGTTGCCTCCCAAGAGCGCTTGTTTAGAGTCACGAGCCTGACAATCCTGTTCACAATCTTAGGGTGGGTCAAAGGGGAAATTTGTACCTTGCTTCATGAAGGAGGGAGATGAGATAGACTGACCAAAATATGGCTTAAGGCGGTGGCCATTGACCTTGAACTGACCTTTTTCAGGATGATGGATTTCAATTACTCCTTGTGGTGATAGATGGGTGATCGTGTGTGGTCCTGACTATCAGGACTTGAGTTTCCCGGGAAATAAACGGAAACGAGAATTCTACAAGAGGACCTGATCTCCTTCTGCAAACTGCTTGTCTTGCTTAATCCTCTGGTCATGATAAATTTTTGCTCTTTGCTTGTATATACGCGAGATCTCATAAGCAAGGGTTCTCCATTCATCGAGTTCATTTAATTGCAATCTCCTCTTTTCTCCTACCGCCTGGAAATCGAAATTTAGGACTTTAGTTGCCCAGTATGCCTTATGTTCGAGCTCTACGGGTAAGTGACAAGCCTTGCCGTACACAAGGCGATAGGGACTTCTGCCAGTGGGTGTCTTGTAGGCAGTTCTGTAGGCCCACAAGGCATCTTCAAGTTGGTCGGACCAATCTTTCCGGTGATAAGCCACGGTTTTCTCTAGAATTCTCTTGAGTTCTCGATTTGAAACTTCTACTTGACCACTAGTCTGGGGGTGATATGCAATGGAGGTATGATGTCGGACTCCGTATCGCTTGAGGATTTTTGCAAACTGGGCATTGCAAAAGTGTGCTCCCCGATCACTAATAATTGTTCGTGGAGTACCAAACCGGGAGAAGAACCTTTTTAAGAATTGAACTATCGATCTTGCATCGCTTGTTGGTAAGGCCTGGGCTTCCACCCATCTAGTGGCATAATCCACCGCTACCAAAATAAACTTGTTACCACGCGAGGTTGGGAATGGGCCCATGAAATCTATCCCCCAAACATCGAAAACATCGCACACCTGGATGTTGTTTTGAGGCATTTCATCTCGACGGGATATGTTACCTGCTCTCTGACAACGATCACAGGTTCGAACGTGGTACTGAGCATCCCGAAACAGCGTTGGCCAATAAAACCCAACATCTAACACTTTTCTCGCCGTGCTGTTGGCATTATAGTGACCTCCAGTAGGTCCTCCATGACAATGCTTAATAATATCCTGACCTTCTGCTTGGGATACACAACGGCGAACCACTTGATCAGCACATACTCGAAATAGATAGGGATCTTCCTACATGTGGTACTTGAGGTCTGTGAAGAATTTCTTTCTCTGTTGGATCGTGAACCCCTTCGGGATGATACCTGCACCTAGGTAATTGGCAATATCGGCAAACCAAGGGATATCATCATGTTGTTTCACTTGAACATGGTACAATTGTTCCTCGGGGAACGAATCATTAATCTCACCCTCCTGAGTTGTGCAAGCGTCAGTTCTTTCCAAACGAGAGAGGTGGTCTGCAGCCAAATTTTTAGCCCTTTTTTTATCCTTGATCTCCAAGTCGAACTCTTGTAGCAAAAGTACCCAACGAATTAGTCGCGGCTTTGCGTCCGTCTTGCTCATGAGGTACTGAAGGGCTGAATGATCGGTAAACACAATGACCTTCGATAGCACTAAGTATGACCGAAACTTGTCAACCGCGAACACTACTGTGAGGAGTTCCTTTTCCGTGGTTGTGTAATTCTCTTGAGCGCCGGTGAGAGTCTTGCTCGCATAGTAGATAGGATGAAAATGGTTGTTCTTCCGCTGACCTAATACTGCACCTACTGCATAGTCACTTGCGTCGCACATCAACTCGAATGGTTCGTTCCAATATGGTGTAACCATGATAGGGGTTTGAATCAATAAAGTCTTCAGGATAGTGAAGGCGGTAAGGCATTCGGTCGTGAAATCAAAGGGTACGTCCTTCTCCAATAGTTTAGTTAATGGTTTTGAGATCTTCACAAAGTCCCTTATGAATCTTCTATAGAAACCCGCATGGCCAAGAAAACTCCTTATTGCCCGCACTGAGGTCGGTGGAGGAAGCTTCTCAATGATGAAAATTTTTGCTTTGTCTACTTCGATCCCTTTCTTAGAGATTTTGTGCCCCAGAACTATCCTTTCCCTGACCATGAAATGACATTTTTCCCAACTTAAAACAAGGTTGGTTTCTTCACACCGAACTAACACTCGCTTAAGGTTCTTTAAGCATAAGTCAAAAGAGTGGCCATACACGGAGAAATCGTCCATGAAAACCTCCATGGTGTCTTCAATCATATCTTCAAATATGGCAAGCATGCACCTTTGAAATGTGGCTGGGGCGTTACAAAGGCCGAAGGGCATGCGACGATAAGCGAATGTACCACAGGGGCAAGTGAATGTGGTTTTTTCCTGATCTTCCGGTGCAATAGAGATCTGAAAGTATCCGGTGAATGATAGACTGATGATGAGTGCATTTCATATATATATATATATTGCATGCTTTACTGACACACCCTTGCGTGTGTAATCCGCAAGTGCATGGGTGTCGAAGTAATAAAGTACCCAAACGGGTGGGTAGTCGAATCCACAGGGAGTAGACGATAGAAACAAAAACACTTCGCTAAGTAGCCAAAGATAAACCGATTGTTGTTGTGAAAGAAAATAGAATAAGAAATAGAAATAAAGTGCTGAAAATAAAAGCTAGGGTGTAGAAATAGATCAATAAGAAGATGGGGTACTCGGACAATGCTCCCCCTAGAATCCTTGTTTCAAGTGCAAGACTTCAAATACTCTTATTCAATAGAGATTTCAAGAGTCGTAGAATCCAAAGATACAAGGTCCCAAATCTAAGGTCAACCTTGACTAGTCCCCTACGAGGTCCCGGCGGAGAGAAGACTCTCGACACCTCACACCACGTATGATTGCGCTATGCTCTAGGGGTTCCAAGTGGTAAACCCTATTCCCAACTATAGATCAATCCCTTTGGTCCAGGCGAAAGATCCCTAATCACAAATAAGTCCCGGCGGAAAGGCCTCTCTCAACGCCTAACTCTCTTTGAGATCGAAGGTAGGGAAAACCACATCGGAGGGGAAAGGGGACGTGTCGCTACCTCTCAACTCACCCTCTCAACCCTCTTCAATCTTGGTTAATCTAATCCTAATGGTGATGGTCACTCGTCAAAAGGATGATTGGATTAGCCCTCAACCCTAGTGTCACTCTAAGGGAGAAACAATTAAGCACACAAGATTAAAACTCAAATTTAAACTTAAATTGAATAAAAGCATTAAGGTCAATGAAACATAGGAAACTTAGGGTTTACAAATCCAAGTACCCACTAGGGGTTTAGCCCTCCATGGAGCAATACAAGTTCATCAAAATAAATGAAGATAAGTGCAAGAAATCCATAAAGAAAAACCCCCTTAAGCTTTGTGTTCATAGACTATGAGGGCTTCTCCTTCTTCTCCAAAGAACTCCTTCCTCCAAGCCTAGGGCACACCTCGTCGAATCGAGTCGTCGAAGGCTCCCCCAATAGCTCTCCTTGGAAGGAATTGATGATGAAATCGGTGAAGAAGCCCCCCCAAAGTGTAGCAAGAACCTCCTGAACCCTAGCCGTCACTCCCTCTCAAGTTTGGAAGAAGATCCCCCAAATAACGCTTCAGAACGGCTTTATAATTGGCCATCTCGAGGATCCACACGGGCGTGTGGATGAGCCACACGACCGTGTGGAAATTCCACACGCCCATGTGGAGTCTCTGCCCAGTAGAAAACTTCGTATTAGTCCCCGATTTCGCCCATTTCTTCTCTTGAGGTCACACGGACGGACACACGCCCATGTGAAAGGTCATGTGGCATTTCTTGATGATGAGAAAACCTTGGAGAGCTTTTGAAATCTTCGAACAAATCGGAACAAGCGAGCATGACTGCCTTCGTGTCCTTCTACAAGAATTGTCTTGAAGTCTTTAGAAGTTGGCACATACCCCCTCGTTGGAACCCGATTTGTGTCTTGAACTTCGTAACTGCACAAAAGAGCTCCACTTGGCACCATTATGACCTAATCTTGCCTTTATTCACGTACCATGTCTTCACAACCCTAATTGCATGAAAGAACACCAAAGCACACGAAATTAGCGATAAAACCTGAAAAATGTGATGCTCATGCGTGGAAAACATTTCCAAAAATATATACATGCAAGCACTTATCAAACTCCCCCACACTTAAGCTTTTGCTTGTCCTCAAGCAAAGTTCATACCATGAGAATTAAAGGTTGAGTGATGAAAATGCTTGGCCTTAAGTTCACCAAAAGTGTACAAAGATAGTATTCTCAAAAAGGGAAAATTTAAACATAGATAGATAAAAACCAAAACTCTAGCAAAAACTCAAATTACGAAGAAAATAAAATCTGAAAGCGTGTGTGTGCGTACATTTACTCATGCCAACCCCAAGTTTACGCTTGAACATTATTAAAACAAGGACTTATTGAAGGACAACGAAATCGGTGGTAGCTGCACACAACCTCAAAGGTAGCCATTTCCCAAGATGCCTCCTAGGCGGCTTTCACCCTTTCAAGGTGGTAGCTCTTTCCACCCGGGAGTGTTAGCTTTCACACAGCCTATTAGATAGCTCTTTCTCTCATTAGGGCATAACTAGTATCCGACTCATGAGAGTAGCTGCATACAAAATAGGTGGTAGCTCTTTCCACCCCAAAGGAAATTATTTAAATTTTATTTCATTATTTATATATATTTAACTCAAAGAGTGAAACTAAAGTCCTTTCAAAACTGACTAGCGTTATCAGGGTTAACAGAGCAAGTAAAGTGCAAGAAATGCAATCAAACAAAAAATTTCTAAGTTTTTCGAGTAAACTAGAGCATGGTAACAACCGATGTTTAAAATTTCACCTAAATTTGAAAATACACTCCTTTTCCTTAAGGTGAACTGTCATTGGCTAGATGAGCATGAAAATGATGATCAAGAATAAAGAACGTGTGCAGTGTGAACTCCCCCCCACACTTGAGCTGTACATTGCCCTCAATGTACTCATACAAAGATGCAACATAAGAACGCGAGAAAAAAATAACATGAGGGTGTGGGATTAAAACAACACTCCCCTGATCTCCGGGTGTAGTCTTTGAATGGAGGTGTGAAAGCGGGAAGTGAAGTTGCGTAGGGTGTGAAGCTCACACGGCCGTGTGGAAATTCCACACGGCCGTGCCTATGACCATTTCTCAAAACCAAGTTGACAAGCCTATCTGCACATCACAAAAGGGGTTCAGTGGATCTCAACAAAAACTAAGATTAAAAGAGTACAAAAGTAAACAAACCAAACTCAAACTCAAACAAAAACATGAAAAATAAAAAACAGTAAGATAACTCTCAGAAGGTGTAACCTTTCTGAGTACACAAAGACTCAACAGAAAAGAAAGTACAAGGGAATAAAAAGAAGAATAAAAGACGCGTCAAGCGTCGTCATCTGCTGGTGCTGCTGGGGATGCTGGGGATGCGTGGGGTGCTCTGGGTGTGGACGGCGAAGCGGAGTCGCTACCTCTCGCCACCATCTGGTGGAGTGAAGTGATGCGCGCCATCATCTCCGAGTGGTACGCAACCATGCGAGCGAGAACCTCAGTGTGGTTCGCTGCCTGGGTCACCCGCATGGCGGCGAGATCAGTCTGGAGGGTCCCTACAGCAGCCTCAAGTCTGTCTATGCGCTCCTGTGCCGGAGGAGATGCATGTGCTGACACCGGTGGCACCTCCTCGTCTGCTGGGGTGTCCTCTGCCGCCATGGGTGTGGGCTGTGATGATGGCCCTGCCCGGGTCTCCTCCGAGTCTTCATCTTCGTCCTCAGACTCCTCGGACTCATCTGGGAAGGAAGCAACAAGCACGTACCTACCGGGGGCGGCCCTCTTCACCATGCCCATCATACGCAAGGTATCGAGGCCTAGTGGAGAGGGAATAATAACCTTATCAGCTCCCCGAATAGCATCAATCAGTCCCATTCCTCTGACGAGTCGAGTGATGTAGGGACCAGAGAAAAGAACTCCTCTCCGCGCGTACTGTCCCTGGTGCCTCAATAAATCAGCTACCATGTATCCCAGGTGTAGGGGCAGGCTCTGGACCATAGAATGTAAGTAGAGGAGGTCCAGCCGCCCCAATACGTCGGTGCTGTCTCCTCGCCCAGTGATAGACCTGCTCAGAATGGCATGAATGTACCTGTGGGGAGGGCGGAGGAGCAGAGAGGCCTTGGTCAACCCTGGCTCGTACCGTATATCTCCACAGAGCATCCGGCAAACTCGGCTTGGAGTGACGCGGAATGGGTAATCGAATGGTAGCTGCGCGTACTCCTCCGTGTGGATAAAATCGCGATCGTACAGGCCGAGGGCGACAGCGAAATCTATCAAGCTCATGCTGTGGTACTGCCCAAAAGTGCGAAAACGAACTGTGTCCGCCCGGTGGTAGTCGGTGTGAGAGCGATCAAACTCGAACGACGCGAGGACTTCGAGAGTAAGGTCGCGAGTGGCTGGGTGTTTGATGCACAATAATCGATTCCACCCACCCACAGCGATCAGCTCTCGGACTTCATCTGCCACCTCGCTTGCACGTGCGTGTTCTATCGCCTCCAGAGCTTGCAAATCGGGAGTTCGCGTTTGGACAAATTTCAGCTTCGAGAGCCGATCAAACCGTGCTTGATGTTCGGGCATGGCGAACTCTAATGGTGGGGGCGAGAGCTCACGGGCCTCACGCGGACGTTTATGAGCGAGCGTCTTTGTTCTTGGAACCATTCCTGTGCATAAGAGAGGTAAACGAGTTAATTCGGAGCTTAAAATAGGTTCCCAGAATTCCACAGGGCCGTGTGGAAATTCCACACGGCCGTGTGTCTCCGCTGGGTTACTCAGAACAAAGAAACACCCAATACACACGGCCGTGTGGAATTTCCACACGGCCGTGTGGATCTTCGACCATGGCCAAAATGCCATGGTGAATCCACACCATTTCATACAATCATCCACACAGTTGAGCACAAGTGTTTTAAACGATAATCTAAGTATTAATCATGAAAATATCATGCAAAAACACCAGATTCAACATCCACAACAAGTATTGAAGGTTTCATGGCAAGAAGAGGGGAAGAAGGCTTACCGGAGAAGATGAGTCCAATCTCACAATGTAGCAACGAGTAAGGCCTACAAGTCCCTTAAATAAGCGGGAAAATGGAATGAGAAGAGAAACCGTCGCGACCCTTGAAGAGGAGGCGTTTGAAGATGAAGGGTTGCTTGGGGAATATGAAGAGAAAGAGGCTTTTTCATGTTTAAGTACCCCACATGGCCGTGTGGATTCTCGAGATAACTCTCATTCAACTCTCCATTTTCTACACGGCCGTGTGTAATTTCCACACGGCCGTGTGGATTCTCTGCATTGGAAAAATGCTTACTGAACAAATCCACATGGCCGTGTGGAATTTCCACACGGCCGTGTGGATTCTCTGGATGAGAGAATTCCTTCACAATTTCATCCACACGGCCATGTGGAAATTCCACATGGCCGTGTGTCTCCATTCTTCAGGTCAAATATAGTCTAAACTCTGCAGAATTCATTGAAAACACATGGAACGACTGCCTCTACCCCGAAACATAGTCCTGCTAATGACCTCAGCTTTGGTGAGGCCTTATTGTTTAATTCTTTTTCTCCTTTCTTGGAATGTTGGTCCACAGGGTACCAAGAAGAAAGGTATGTTTTTGAGCCGTCTTGAGTTGAGACTAGACCCGTCAAGCTAGTGACGTTAAAAGAGCGCTTATCGGGAGGCGACCCGATCGGTTTCATTTTCTTTGTTATTTCTTTGTTGTGGTTGTTTGTTTTGTTTGTTTTTGTGTTTTTGTCGTATTTTGAATGGAGTCCGGCGTGTTTTTCTTTATGAGGGAAGGTTTCAGGCCCAACACGGGCCTAACACTCCCGTGCTGATGGGGGTGCAATTCACAGGGTTTTAAGGTTTTATCATTTCTAAACAGCACAGGGAGAAGCACGGCCGTGCTTTGGCCGTGCTGAAGTCCCTAACACGCTGCCCGTGCACGCATCACGGACGTGGTGAGTTCTTCATTTGTGTTTAATTTTCTGAACACGGGCTCAACGCGGCCGTGTTGAGGCCGTGCTCAGCGCGACGGTTCCTCTCCCTGCGAATTTCTTCTTTTTAAACGCGCCGTTCGCCCTTTGTTTCTTCTCACCGGCGACTCTTTTCTCTTGTACTCCCATTTTCTTGAGTTTTTCACGCGTTTTGCCTGGTTGTCGTAATTTCTCGGAGTTTCTTCGCTTATATTCCTTCTCCAACATTTTGGTAAGTCGATGAACCCTTGATTTGTGTTTTGTTTCCAAATCTTTGATTCTATGCCGTTATTCCTCTTGAAAACGTTTAAATTCGGCTTTAGAAACATCTAGGGTGATTCTTAACTAGTTTAAACAACTTTGTACCGTCGGATTTTGAGTTGGGATCCGTCGGAGACGACGCTGGTCTTCTGGAGCACGGCCGTGTTCACGTGAGCACGGCCGTTCTCGGATTTGAGATCTGGAATTGTACGGAAGCACGGGCGTGCCTGTTAAACACGCCCGTACTCATTGGAAATCCTTGTTTTTGATTTACACGGGCGTGCAGATGTTTAACACACCCGTGTTGCACTGCTGATCTTAAGTGTTTTATATTTTCTCTCAACAGATCATGCCGAGGAAGGCTACTACATCCGGCCCTCCTTCGAAGAGAGCTCGAGGGGAGTCCTCGGCTGCTCCCCTTGCACCAGCTTTTGGTGCCCCCATCCATCAGGAGCGCCACGACCGCTTGATCACGAAGCGGTTTGGTGAGGTGCCCGTGATCGATTGGGGGGTTCTCCGCGAGGTGGGCCTCGAGGCAGACGTACGCCGATACCTCGGAGAGGGCGCATGGACGGGGCTACTCGCCATCACCGACCCCACCTACCGGGAGCTGTCTTTGGAGGTCCTCGCGACCTTCGAGATACCCCGAGGACCTGTCAGCTACCACCGCGCCGGCACGATTCAGTTCCAGGCGTTTGGCGCACTTCACGAATGAGTCTGACGGAGTTTTCCGTCGGATTGGGGTTGTATGATGAGGAGTTCACCAGAACTCCAGAGTACGACGCCCTCCTCGTTGCCTGACCACCCGGCGAGTCCCAAGAGTCCTGTTGGCAGCGTCTGAGCATGGACTAGGCATACGGCCCTCGCCGGTCCAAGGCCTCATCTCTCCGTCTCCCAGCCCTCAGGTACATTCATTTTATCCTCAGTCATTCGATCACAGGGCGGGGAGATAGCACAGGAGTCGTTAGTCGCCGCGACTTCGACTTTCTGTTGAGCATGCTGGACGGATTCCCGATGCATCTCGGCTACGAGGTGGCATTCAGCATCCAGCATCAGGGGCAGGATTCCCGAGTAGGCGCCATCTTCTGCGGCTCATACATCATACGTCTGGTTCGAGGGATGGGACTCCAGGCGGGCACCCGTGCGATGCAGATGGTGGGTGGCGTGCTTCCTGTCTCCGTGGACACGCGCCGAGCAATGGGGATCCTGCGATCCACATCCACCTCTCAGGGTACTAGATATCAGGCCCCCCTGCAGCTAGTGTCCCTGATTCTCCTGACGCCGCCGGACCATCATCTCCTCGCACCCGACGCGCTCGTGCTTCCACCCACATCCCTGACTAGCCCTCGGCTTGTTCTCCCTCCTTCCGGCGCTGGGTGATCCGGAGTATGCAGCGGCTGGCCTCTCACCTCGACGTCACCCTGTCTCCACCTCCTCGCCGTGCTGCTGGACCTTCCACATCCAGGAGTGTAGGGGTCGACACCACCGACCTTCCATCGGAGTCTGACTCCGATTCTGAGAGTGGCCGGGTTTTGATGATCTGTTTTGTTGTTTAGTTCTGTATCTGTGTACTTTGCTTTTACTGTTGTTGTCTTTTGTTTTTCTTGAGTCAGTTAGCAAGGGGAGTCCCCTACTAAACTGATCTCTTGTTAGTGTGATTTTGTTATTTTGCTTTTATGTTGTCTCTAATGCTTGCATGTTTACCTCAGGATTTATGCATTTCTATCTTGCTGGTTGTCTCAAACGAATCCTCCCTATCTGGCGATCAACATCCACCCTTGTGTGCCATGGAATTCTTCTTCGGCACCTCTCCCTTAACTTGGTGCAAATTCTCCAACTCTCACTTTTACTTGAAATCGTTTTCTTTGCTTTGCATGTTGAATTTTTAAACATTGAGGACAATGTTTCTTTCAAGTGTGGGGGAGGGTTGTGTACTTGTGTTTTAATATGATTAGATGTTGTGCATGACTTAGGACGATCTATGAAATTTTTGGTTGAGAATTGCTAAGCTAGGAGTTTTTGAGAATATTAGTGCACTTTTGTTGAACTTAAAGTTTTATTTTGCTCTTACTTTGGAAACCTTAATTGAACACTTAGCCTTTGTTGATTTGTCACTCTGTTAGACGAAGGGCTAGTTGTAAGGCTCTTGAAAAAGTTAGTTTCTAACTCCAAACTCTAGTAATAAAAAGAAACATGAAAAGAAATCTTAAAAAATGAGAAAAAAAAAGAGAATAATTTTGTGACAAGTCGGATTCCTTTTAAGGGATGCCCTGTCAAAATTTTAGGAGAAAGATGGTAGAAAGAGCTATCACTTTAGAAAAACGAAAGCCGCACTTGAGTAGTCGGATCTTAGGCATCACAAATGTCATTTTGGATGACCTACCAAGTGAAATGGCTGCCTCTAGGGTGTATGAAGCTACTACCCAGTTTAGGAGTCAGCAAGGAAAATATTGAGAAGAAAGAGCTTGTACTAGACCCCCTCAAAAACAGTTTTGACATGCTCCAGGAGGCGGCACACACACACGGTAGTACGGAGTAAGAGTAAAATATTTTTCAAGCTTTCAATTGACTAAGTCACTAGTTCTTAGAAACTCCTTAAGCTTCAGTAACTCTCTTAATTTGTTGAGATCAGAGGTCATGCACTCATCACTGTATGAGGGTATTAAGGTTGCTTGAGGACAAGCAACAATTCAAGTTTGGGGGTATTTGATGAGTGCATTTCATATATATATATTGCATGCTTTACCCTCATCATTATTGAATATTTTGGCTTTAATTCTCCAAGTACGGTGCTATTTGAGGTATTCTTCGTTTGTCATGTAGATATCAAAGTCCTGAAGCAAGAAGAGATGTTTTGGAATAATTTTAGAAGCTAAAGGACTTAGAAGAAATCTCATCAAGTTCAACACGGCTTGAGCACGCCCGTGCTGTGCCCCGTGTAGATTACAGGAGAATTCAGCCAAAGTCAGCACAGCCTGAGTTCGCTGAGCACGCTCGTGCAAACCTCAGCACGGCCTAAGCACGCCCGTGCTATTCCCCGTGCAGATTACAGGAATGTGAGTTTTCTGGAGTTTTATTTGGCCGTAATCTGCACGGCTTGAAGCACGGCTTCAACACGCCCGTGCTCACATCGAGAAGACATTAAAACCCTAGAAACTTAGTTTCTAAAAAAAAAAACTTTTGGTGGGCGAACTAAGGGAGAAAGAAGGAGAGAGCTTTGGGGGTTCATCCTCCTCTTCATTAAGGGAATGACAAGCTTATGGTAGGCCCATCGAGAGGAGATCTTACAACATTGTAGATTCTCAGACAACCACAAGGATGCAAGAAATTAGGGAGTTTTCAACTTCTTGTCTTTCAATTTCTTT
The DNA here is from genome assembly GCA_902712375.1 of Dioscorea dumetorum. Lineage (NCBI taxonomy): Eukaryota > Viridiplantae > Streptophyta > Magnoliopsida > Dioscoreales > Dioscoreaceae > Dioscorea > Dioscorea dumetorum. Next base: position 100,353 of record CACTHL010000375.1, read on the forward strand.
GGCATTGTACTTGTTGTTTGTTATCATGAGGGGCTAAACTCTTAAGGGAGCCCCGGGGTTGTTTGTATGACGTTGTAGCTTGAACTCTTTATCTTTACTTGCGGCATTTATGAGTATCTTGTTCCTTTCATTAAATATGAGCTATTGGTTATTTTGTGCGTTGTTTAGTGCTTGATTGCTTGGAAATTAGGCTCTCTTATCTAGGCTTGTGAATCGCAATCGATAGTTACAAGTAGTAAGATTGCAATTGAGAGCATCGGCAACGCTAGAAGCAACACCCTTATAGCATAGCTAGGTTTAGAACTGAAGATACCTCGGATAAGCGCCGAGAAAGCTGAGTTAGTGAACGTCGGAAATCCAACCCTGGGGCCCCATCTCCTCCATCGAGTCAATCCTCAAACCTTCCCTTGGTGAACTTCCCTTCCCTTAACCTCGTTGAAGTTAACCCAGAGTCAATTCCATCTTTTTCTGTTGGTTAGATATTAAGCAGAATGTTAGTATTAGAAGCTACACTAGTCCCTGTGGATTCGACTACCCGGCCTAAAGGGTACACTTTACTACTTGTGCGACCCGTGCACTTGCGGATACGCAAGGGGCGTACCAACTGATACCCTTGATGTCTGCAATTTTCCAAGCGATGGCTTGCTTGTGTCTTCCCAACACGCTTAGAAGTTTTTTCTTCTGTTCCTCAGAAAGATCGGAGGCGATGATGACCGGTAATGATGACTTCTCTCCCAAAAATGCATACTCTAAGTGTGACGGTAATTTCTTAAGTTCTAACTTCGGTGGGTCCTCCACGGATGGCTTAAGCCGGCTCTTACTATCACAATCTATTTTCTCGAATCCGACATCCGTAGGAGTAGAGCTCTCCGAAATAGAATCCTCCCTCACTAACCACGCTTCCTCTTCGGATTAGGATTGGGTATCTTGTTCTGGTGATCCCCACATAACGTTCCCATCAGGCACATCATAAGAGTTCCACTGTCGTGCTTCTTGTGCAGGTGCGCGGCCCGGTTGTTGTTCCACGGTCGTATTCCCTAGGGTCCCAAGATCCACTATTACTTCCTCTTCGACAGTTGTTTAGCCGAATCAAAACAGAGGTTGTTGTAAGGAAATGAAATTAAACTAACAATAAAAGCTTTAACTACTGACAAGTTGCACACACCGAGAAGAAATCAAATAGAGAAGATAAGGCCCCGGGTGAGGATTCCCCCGGGAGAAATACAAGTAAGGACGTTGTGATAACAGGTAATGCATGCATAAAGTGTAATATTTTGGTCCGTCTAGGCTCGGAAGTCGACTACCCCGGAACCTCCGTAGTGTAGCCCTAATCCAGTACAAATTCCTTTATCCTAAGTATATTCACACGATGTCTTTGGGACTAAGGAGCCTTGGTTAGAGTTATTTATAAGCAATTGCGCTAAGATGAACTCTGCAACCTACGGGAGGTTACCGGCACCCGGAACCTCCGGTGTACCAGTACAATGGATCCCTCTTCATACTATGTGGATCTAATGCGAGAGCGCACCTCGCGCAACCAAGCACAATAGATAAGATGAAATGCAGAGTTCTCATGCAACTCACCACAATTAAGTACACAAAGTATGAAACCAAATGGCACACCAAGCATTCATTGAATTAAAAGTACAACATCCAATACAAGTATTCCTCCCAAGGTTCACCGGTTGCCCGGCGGCCTTGGGAGGTTTAGTTCGACATGAATAAAAAGGAAAGTTCACACAATAAAGAGTACATCAACAGAACACCAAAAACTCCCTCTTGAACGTGTCAACTAGGTTTGATGAAGAAACTTGCCGAATCCGCGTCGGCGAGCAATAGGATGAAGATCCTCGAGTTCTCCCGTCTTCTCCCCCTCGATTTCTCTCTAAAACGACCTCCCTTGATGAAGCTTTGAGCGTCGGGGTGTTCGGAGGCGTCGGTGGCAAAAGTCCCCTCAGAAAAACCCTAATCGGGCTTAAATACCCCGACCAGTGTGCGGCCAGTGTGCGGCCGCACACGTGGCCGCACACCCTTCTGCCAGGGGTGTGCGGGCTGTGTACAGCCCGCACACAGGCCCTAAAATGGGCCTGGTTGTGTAGGAACGCATGGGTGCCCTCCGGAGCTCGTTTATCCTTCGTTTCTTCGCTCCTCGGCCTTGATTTTCTAGTTGTAAACGCTCCTCTCAACGTAACTGGTCCGTGGATGCCCTGAAATAAGAAAGAACAACAAAAACACATCAAAGGGCAACTGTTTTCTTCAATTAATGCATGAAAGTATAAGTAGTTCACCGTTACAAAACGGTGTATTTAGACACTTTTCAAAAACTAGAGATCTCGAAGTTAACTTTCCACATTCTCCTGAATCATTGCAATCTGGCAAAAAGAAATAATAAATAAAGTTCTATTTGGTAGTGTGTAGTTGGGATGGTGTACCGAATTGCAGCTACAACAAGGGTATTAGCTTGTAGAAATTTGATTGTTTTCAAGGTTATATGTTTTGAATTTTAAAAAATATTCTCTACCAAAAATAGTGACCTTGAAGTTAGCTTGCCGAATGAATAATGATTCCTTCCAATCAGACAAAAAAGTCAAAAAACTATAACCAATAATGTGCATTTAGAATGGTATACCCAGCAGCTACAACATGGACAATCCCATGAGGAATCTTGATAGTTTTGTGGGTTACCTTCTTTGAATTTCATAAAATCTCATAAAAAATTGAGATCTTGAAGTTAGCTTACCAACTCTTTCCGAATCATTGCAATAAGACAAAAAAAAAGGAGAAAAGTAGGAGTAATTCTATGTAGCAAGGATGGTGTACCGAGTGAAAGCTATGACATGGGTAGTGAAGAAACTTTACAATTTTCAATTTTACACGTTTTGAATTTCAAATATCCCCAATTAACAATATAGATCTTGAAGTTATCTTTCCAACGGCCATTGAATCATTACAATTGAACAAAAAAACGAGAAAGTTATGATTGATTCTTTGGAGTTGGGATGGTACACCAAGTTGCAGCAACAATAAGGGGAACCCGTTAAAAACTTGCCAAGTTTACCTATTTTGAATTTGGAAAAATATCCTCCATCAGAAATAGAAATCTTGAAGTTAGTTTTTCGGTGAATTATAAATGATTGCAATCAGCTTAAAATGAGAAAGTTATTACTGATTCCGTGCAGTTGGGATGGTGTGACAAACTTCAGCCTCACATGAGCAGCTTCAAAGCTTCACTACTTACATATCTTTGCTAGTGGTGACTTCCAAGAAGTCCAAACACTAAACAATAGAACTCGGCTCTCCCCCTTGTATCCTAGTAGCCACGCAGAAGTTCTCCATTTACAACCTACACCGTGAGCCTCACAACGACATGGGATTAATTTGCAAATGTTATAGAAGATTTATAGGAATAACAAGTAAAAATCGTGGGGAAGAGATGCTCACCGAGACTGTAAAGGTGCAGACAAAGAAGGCAACCCCAAAGAAACCATGAGAGAATAGTTGAAAGGTGATCTGAAAGAAATCAAGAATGGATGAAGGGATAGGCAACAACACAATTGCGGACAAAAGGGTTTAAGAAGATGGAAGGAGTATGCAGGGAGTACTTCGAATCTTCTAAAAAGTAGTTGAGATAATGGAAAAAAATTGGATGATGTGATGATCCACTGTACGAATTTTAAAAAACGGGGACATGACTAAGCGGTTTTTACCACCATTCACAAGGGTAAACGTGGAATTTGAGAAAGAAGATTGATGAAGTGAGGTTGAAGGACCACTTGAGAAACAAAAGTAAAAGCGAGGATTATATAGGGAATTCAAAAGTCAGAGGGACTGTCTGGAAAGGTTTGAAACTTTTAAGAACTAAAAAATAATTTTTTGTGACTTAAATGAGTCATAATACTATTAATATTTTATAATAAAAAATATTATATGATTTACATAGTAAATTATAACAATTAAATAAAGTAATTATGAAAGTGAAATGTTCAATTTAATGTTTGATTATAGCTCATAAAATAATAATAGTACTAGAATATTTTATAAATAAACAATTATTAACTTAATATATACTAATTAAATTGTGGGGCCTTTTTATTTTTGTCCAATTTTTAATAGGGTTAATCAGTCAAAAATAAATAGATCACAAATAAAAAATTTTAGTTCTTTGTAATTTTAAGTGATTATGGGTTAATGACTTCTATTAATGGCAAGTCCTTAATGCTAATTACCTTGGACAGCGTCACGGGAATCTCTGATTAAGATTCGAGTGAATGAGAAACATGAAATCTATTTTAATGATAAGAAAACAAGGTAGATAGGTATAGTAATTTTATTGTGACTAGAAGGACAAGATACTCAAGTTTTCCTAATTTTTTTTTTTTTTTTCATATTCACACGACATGAATTCATTTAATTTAGTAAATAGAGGTCGCGATACTTTAGCTTGTTTCGATTCCTTAGCTGAAAAAAATATTTTTCTTGATTTTAATTTTTTTCTCAAGTTTCTAAGTTTTGCATCTTAGACATGATTTGAGTCGCAAGTTATGACCTCTCCAAGTCATAGCTTGATCCTTTTTAATATGATATTTGGAAACATCGACTTTTCATGCTTATAAAGTCTTTCAGTTTTTGACTTGTGAAACTCCTTGGTTCCATGACTTTTTTGACATCTTGAAACGCTAGAGTTCATTTGTCAGTTCATCCCAGTTTTTAATTTGTTCTTCATTTACATCTTAAGATATAATAATGAACTTGATCTCCTTTGATTGAGTTTTTAAAAAGTCTTTTCAAGTTACCCCTGTGAGAATTAAGAGGTATTAGACCTCATAGTGAGCTTCTATGAATTCTTTAGAGATTTTTAGTAGTCCTGTGAGTGTCAACCAGTGGACCTCATAGTAAGTTTCAAAAGAAATCTTTAAAAGTCTTTATCACCTCCATCCACTACTAGAGTGTCAAACATTAGACCTCACAAGTAGGCTTCAAGGAATTGTTTAGAGATTTTTTTTAATAACCTCTCTAAGTGTCAAGCAATAGACCTCACAATAAGTTTCAAGAATAATTTTAAGAGTTTCTTTTATCAACTCCATTCATCATGGGATTGTATTACATTGAACCTCACAGTGAGCTTTCGGGAATGTCTTCATCAAGATCATTCATCAACCATTTCAACCGTGTGACTTGTCAAGAGGCAATAGAGAGACTCTCTTGAAAAGAGCAGTCGTCATGTATTAGATATCATAGTAAGCTTCAAGAGTGACCTTCATCTTCATCTCGCCCTTTAAGCTCATGTGACTGTCAAGAGGTAATGGAGAGACCCCCTTGAAGAGAGTAGTCACATTGGACATCACAGCTAGCTTCAAGGGAGGTTTTCAAAGGTCTTCATCAATCCTTTCAGCTAGTGTGACTGTCAAAAGGCAATGAAAAGGTCCCTAAATGAGAGCAGTCATAATGCATTGGACTTCACATCTAATTTCAAGGGAAGTCTTCAAAGGTCTTCATCAACCCCTTCAACCGTGTGACTGTCATTAGGTATGGAGAGAACCCCTCAAGAAGATCAATCATTATGCATTAGATATCACAACGAGCTTCAATAGTGACCAGTCATGAGGCTTGGAGAGGATCTTTCAAGGAGATCAGTCGCCATGCATTGGATATTATAGCAAGCTTCAAGAGTGACCTTTATCATATCTTTATTAACCCTTTCAGCTCATGTGATTATCATGAGGCAATGAAGAGGCCCCCTCAAGGAGAGCAGTCATCATGTATTAGACATCATAGCTAGTTTCAAGAGAAGTCTTCAAAAGTCTTCATCAGCCTTTTCATTCATCTGATTGTCATGAGCCATGGAGAGGCTCTCTCAAGGAGAGCAGTCGTTATGCATTGGGCATCATAACGAGCTTCATGAGTGGCCTTTATTATATCTTTATCAACCCTTTCAACTCATGTGACTGTCAAGAGGCAATGAAGAGGCTCCCTTAAGGAGAGTAATCACAATGCATTGAACATCACAGTAAGCTTCAAGGGAAGTCTTCAAAGGTCTTCATCAAACCCTTTAGCCATGTGACTATCATGAGGCATTGAGAGGCTTTATCAAGGAGATCACTCGCCATGCATTGGACATCACAACGAGCTTCAAGAGTGACCTTCATCGTATCTTTATCAGCTATTTTTAACTCATGTGTCTATTAAAAGGTGATGAAGAGGCCCCTCAAGGAGAGCACTCGTCGTGCATTGGACATCACAGTGAGCTTCAAGGGAAGTTGATGAGTGCATTTTATATACACATTTTATCTACTTCATACCCATGTTTGGCTTGTCTTTAGTGATTATTTTCCTTAGAGTAGTGCTATTTTGGGATATTTTGGCTTTGGTATGCAGATAAGCAGGTTTTGGGCAAGAAGAAGGAACATTAGAGTAAATTCAACATCAAAAGACTTAATTTGAAATTAGCTAGATAAACATGGTCCATGTATGGGCGTGAAAAAAGGATTGAAGAACTATGAAGCACGGTCATGGTCCCCAGAGCATGGGCGTGCTTATCAAGGCACAACCCAAGCACGGGGGTGCTTATCGAGGCACAACCCAAGCACGGGCGTGTTGGGGACCATGCACTTCACTGTAATTTTTACAAGTGCTGAAACCAAGATCTCGCCCGCAAAATGCACCGTCGGAAGCAAGGCCCAAGCACTCTCTTGCTTGGGTCGAAAACAACTTTTTAAGCCCAAAAGTTAGGTTTGGAGAAGGACTTCGGCTGAGCGACGGCTAGGGCTTTTGGAGATGATCTGACCAGGATTATTCACCACCATCCATATGGGAGTTAGAGCAAGGAATTGAAGGCACAATTAGGAGTGGAGTTTCGTCAACCGCAAGGTCCTCGGAGCACAACTATTGATGCAGAAGCATAAGGAGTCTGTGGACTTTTACTTAATTGTTTATACTTTTATTTCAATGTTGTGTGAACCCATAAGGGGTTAACCGTTCTCCAGTCTTGTGTTGCATAACTTAATGTGCATGATTAGCGTAGTTATGTTGTAAAACTTGGCTTGTGTTGATTAGCTTAGTTATGATCGCTGTAGGGTGGTTGCAATGGTTAAAGTGCATGATTCCTGCGATTCAGTCATAAACTTTGATGTTCATAATTGCCATAGATGTAACAAGGCTTAGAGAGCACACATAGGTTACATAGGATGTACCCGATAAATATTGGGAGATAATAATTACAACCTACTCCGAGGGATTGATCCCGTGCACTACTTTTGATCATTGTTATTTGCTAGAATTTTCCTTACCTTTCCATCCTCCTCTTGTTATATTTTCTTTACCCGATCCTTAGTTCCAACAACTCTCAATCTTTGTTTGATTAGATACTAGACGTAGAACGAATACTAAAAGTTACATCAGTCCTTATGGATTTGACTACTTGATCCCATATTGAGTGCATTTTACTACTAATACGACCTGTGCACTTACGGATACGCAATGGGAGTATCAAAAGTCTAAGTTATCATCAATCCCTTCAACCATGTCACTCTCATAAGGAATGGAGAAGCCCTCTCTAGGAGATTAGTGTCCATGTATTAGACAACACAACGAGTTTCAAGAGTGACCTTCATCATATCTTTATCAACTCTTTAAGTTTGTGTGACTGTCAAGAGGCAATGGAGAAACCCCATTCAAAAAGAGTAGTCGCTATGCATTGGACATTATAGCTAGCTTCAAATGAAGTCTTTAAAAGTCTTCATCAACCCTTTTAGCCGTATGACTTTCAATAGGCATGAAAATGTCTCTCAATGAGAGCAACCGCCATATATTAGACATCACAATTTGTTTTAGAAAGTCTTTGGGAATTTGTTAATTTACCAAAATAACTTTCCTCTATTCAAATCTCCACTCTCCTTATCATTATTCTTTATTTCTTTATTTTATTTTATTTATTATTTTGTTTTTGCCTATTGTGTTTTTTTTTTTTGCTGATTGGTCCCTAACTTCTCTTTTATGAATCTATGGAACATTTGCAATGAAACCTGAGCTATCCTATTTTCCCACTCCCATCATTTATTTATTTAAAAATAAAATAAAATAGTAATAATAAAAATAACAATAATAACAATAATAAATAAATAAATAAATAAATCCAATATTTAATATTTTTTATATATTTTTGTAATTTTTGCAAATCGACCCCTTAGCTCACATTTTTTTCACATTTTATTCAAACTTTGCAAATAAACCCCTAAATTTTCACCTCTCAGTTTTTTCATCAAATTTCACAGCTAAACCACCGAACTTTTCTTTTCTGACATTTCTCTATGAACTTTGCCAATAAAGCCTCAGAAGTTTCACTTTTTTATCATGAATTTTGTAACAAAACCTCCATACTTTTCTTAATTTTATTATTTATTTATTTACATTTCCATCCATTCTAAAAGTGAGCATTTTCAACTGTCTAGTCAATCACTATTTTCTTTTTACATGTTCATAGCACTAGAGGTAGACATGGCCACGGTTCAGGAACCGCCGGTTCCGGTTCCTGAATCGCCGGTTCCGGTTCAAAAAAATCTTGAACCAGAACCGCCTAGGCAAGGTTCTTGACGGTTCCGGTTCCGATTCCGGTTCTAGCGGTTCGGTTCAACGGTTTCGGTTTGGCGGTTCAAACGGTTCAGTTTTTTTTTCAAACAAAATAATTCAATATTTCAAATTAAATAAACACAAAAATACAACAATTAATTTAATATAATATTTATTAAAAAATAAAAGTATTAATAATTCTTGATATAAAAGTATTAATACAAAGTTTGGCAATACTATTTCAAAGTCACAGAGTTCAGTTTCTTATAAATACTCTGAATTGTACTATTTCAAAGACAATACAAACAAGCAATTCAATAATATTTCAATTAGTATTAAAAATTGAGATTAATCTATATCAAAGCAATTAGTTATAACTACTCCTTATTAATTAAATTATTTTAATAAATCCATATTTAATTTGTTACCAATAATTTCTGGCATAATCAATTAGTTATAACTTATCTTATTGCATGAGTAACAAAGTTTAGCATGACACAATACATGTAAGTCGGACTAATGTTATGAATCAAACTTAGTGGTCATAATCGGGTAATCAAGTTCAAGTGTTCAGAATCAGACCTAATCAATTTAGTTAATATCTTTAATTATTTATTTAAAATATCTTTAAACATGAAATTAAATTAATAAATTATTAATGATATTAACAAAATAAAGACATAATATATATATATATATATAAAGCTGGAACCGGCTGTTCAACCGGTTCGAACCGCCGGTTTAAGCACCGATTCGAACCGCCGGTTGAACCGCCGGTTCCACGGTTTTCAAATTCTGAAACCGGAACCGAACCTTATATGAAGGTTCTGGTTCCGGTTTTGCCGGTTCCGGTTCGGTTTTTGACGGTTCGGTTCCACGGTTTCGGTTCAAAATGGCCACGTCTAACTAGAGGCATACATATGACAAGCACAGCCTGACCCTAGACATAGGTGATCAAGGCCTATGCCTAGGGATCCTAGATATACTATAGCCCTTAGATTTTTACTTTTTTAAAAAATATATTTTTAAAAGTAATATTATCTTATCTCACAAATTTTTAACTGTTTTTAAATTATAAAATTTAATTTATGATTAATATCCAATAAATTAATTGTTATAATAGAGCCTCACAATTTTCTAGGGCCCAACAATTTTATTTATTATTATCTAATATCTATCCATATAGTTATGATTTTGAAATTTAAATTTTTTTAAACTATAAAGTTTATCTTAATTAATTCATGATATATCAAGATCTAATAAATTTGGTGGCATTATAATCTAATGAAGCTTAGGTTTTAAATTTAAGTTTTTTTTAAACTATAAATTTTATAATAAATTTGGTTTTATAATATTTATGATGGCGAATGACTCTATAATCTATTAAATGGATTAATAAAGTTAACATTGGGACTTGAATCTAACATTACTATCGAAGTTAATATTTGCACTTGAATATAATAAATGTTACCGTTGCATTAAAAAAAAACAAAAAAACAAAAACTCTACACTTCTATTTAAGGGTTAAACCTACCATTATTTTCAAAAAAAAAAAAATCCTTTCTTTGCTCTTTGTGTCAACATCCTTATTTTCTTGTAGTATTATCAATCTCAATTAAACATTTTCATCAGTTGTAATAATTAATCAATATCAATTTCTACAAGGAAAAGAGGTATTGTTTTGGTTTTATTTAATTTTAATATTTTTATATTTATATGCATTGTTTCTTATTACTATGTCAAGTAGTTGATTTGTTTTATTTTTATTTTCTTACCGGGATTGTGGAACGATTAAAAAAGTGTTTATTCATTCATGTGTTTCTTTTCCATATTTTTATAATATTATCGCTTTTATTATCTTTTATTATTTATTTTTGTTAAAATGTCTATTAGAAAATTCGATTGTGTATATGAGAAACGGGGAAAAAAAATAGACGAGTTAATTCAATCTCAAATGGTGCACTTGAAAAATTTGGTATTACAACTGGAATATCAAAATTTAATTGATAATTTTGTATCTCAAAAGACAAGAAAAGTGAACTTTAATTGATTTTTCTCTTTTTTATTCATTACAGGTAATTAAATAAAGGACTAGAAGTATATCTCCAAATTTTTTTCAGGTTAATATTTTATTTATCATAATTATTAATATTAATTCATATTTTTTTATTATGTAATTTAAATAAAAATAATTATTTTTTTTATGATTTTGCCTAGGCCCCACTTTTTTTAGGACTGACTCTCGACAAACATATAAGCTTAAATTATATCCTACTAGCATGAAGCATTGAAACTTTTAATACAACCTTAAGCTAAGTATTCTTCACTATTTTTGCAAGCAACCACCCTTCCTAATCACATTTTTAGGTTATTTATATAAACCAATAGAGCTTGCCAATAGAGATTCGAAAGATAAACATAGATATAGAGGAGATGAAAAGATAGATTTCTTGGGATTTTTAAAGTTTTTTATACATGATCCTCAAGAGAAAACACAAAAAATATTTCACAAGAGGAAGTATGTAGAGCAAAAGGAAATGAAAAAAAAAAATGCACACTAACTTTGTCTCATCAAGCTATCTTACATGCATCGCATGTGAAGGTCTAAAAGAATAGATTAAAAGCGGGGTCTTTTAGAGATAGGTGTATGATGGGTGGGTGTTTGTTTACCAATACGTTTTTGTAAAAATCAAATGACTTTTATGACTAATAATTCTCCTCAACTCTCCAAAGAGTTAGACATGGTTACGGTTCCTGAACCGCCGGTTCCAGTTCAAAAAAATCTTGAACCGAAACCGAACCGCCTGGGCAAGGTTCTTGACGGTTCCGGTTTGGTTCCGGTTCCGGTTCTAGCGGTTCGGTTCAACGGTTTCGGTTTGGCGGTTCAAACGGTTCAGTTTTTTTTTCAAACTAAATAATTCAATATTTCAAATTAAATAAACACAAAAATACAACAATTAATTTAATATAATATTTTATTAAAAAAATAAAAGTATTAATAATTCTTGATATAAAAGTATTAATACAAAGTTTGGCAATACTATTTCAAAACCACAGGGTTCGGTTTCTTATAAATGCTCTGAATTGTACTATTTCAAAGACAATACAAACAAACAATTCAATAATATTTCAATTAGTATTAAAAATTGAGATTAATCTCTATTAAAGCAATTAGTTATAACTACTCCTTATTAATTAAATTATTTTAATAAAACCATATTTAATTTGTTACCAATAATTTCTGGCATAATCAATTAGTTATAACTTATCTTATTTCCCGAGTAACAAAGTTTGGCATGACATAATACATGTAAATCGGATTAATGTTACGAATCAAACTTAGTGGTCATAATTGGGTAATCAAGTTCAAGGGTTCAGAATCAGACCTAATCAATTTAGTTAATATCTTTAATTATTTATTTAAAATATATTTAAACATGAAATTAAATTAATAAATTATTAATGATATTCACAAAATAAAGACATAATATATATATAAAGCTGGAACCGGTGGTTCAACCGGTTCGAACCGCCGGTTGAACCGCTGGTTCCACGGTTTTCAAATTCTAAAACCGGAACCTAACCTTATATGAAGGTTCCGGTTCTTTGACGGTTACGGTTTTGCCGGTTCCGGTTCGGTTTTTGACGGTTCAGTTCCACGGTTTCGGTTCAAAATGACCACGTCTACAGAGAGTTCGCCTACTTCCCGGTTTCCATAATGCTGATGGCACTTTAGAAAAAATTAAGGTGGTGTTTGGTTGAATGTAATTCTAAATGCAGTGGCTTTCTAATTACAGTGTAATTGGAAGTACCTGGATTTTAAAATTCAGTGAAATCAAATCTAGTGTTTGGTTATATGTATATGAAAATACTATATTATAATATTTAATATTATTTTAATAATTTTAAGTGCATATTAATTACTTTAACTATTAAATTTAAATTCATTATAAATTTATTAAACTTGTATTATATTTTAAAATTTTGAATTTAATTATTAACCCCACAAAAAATGCATTTATAAGATTTTCATCTAATTTTAGCAAGTTATTTAATATTTTTAATTATTAAATAAATAATTAAATTTATTATTAAAATTTATAAGTTTTTTGCTATTCAAAAATCTTTAATAATATTTGTTTTTCTTTTAGTTGGTCAGATATAAGTCACATGTGAGAGAGCAAAAAGATAAAGGATTTCGTTTTACGGCCAATTTGGACGTAAAACCAAATCCCTTATTGGATGTAATTGGAGTTACGTGAGATTTTAAAATCCTGTGAAACAAACACTGGATTTTTAAAAATCCAGTAATTCAAATTACATGTAATTCCAAATCCCTCCAAACAAACAATACCTAATTCTTTTTAAAAATTACATGATGCAGTGGCAGTGCCACATCTTCCTATGGTGCCATTATATTAATTGAAAAAATGTACTATGAAAGGATTATAGTGCATGGGTAAAAAAGGAAATTCATCCTTCCAAATAAGATGCGAAACGGATCATGCTCGTTCGTTGCCCTAAACAAGCTGCCGGCGCTGCCTCTTAACCTAAAAATTCTCACTGCCAGAGCCCCGTCACCACCCTCCAACCCTCACCGGAGCTCTGTTTCCAGTGTACATATTCTCCAATATTTCCTTCCCCGGGACACGCCCTCTCACCGAATCTCTAAAGCGATCTGTATGTTCTCATGCTTTTTTTTTGTAATTTTTTTTACCAACGTGGTGCTTTCACGCTTGTAATCATTTTGAAGAATTTTTATTTTGATCTTGATCATCACCAAAACTGAGAACATTGTGGTATTCTGACAGAATTGGAAACTTGAACTGTAACAGGCAACAAGGGTAGATTACCGGTTTACGGGCGGACCCCTTGTTATAATATATGCGTCTAACATTTTGAATTGAAACGTTGGTAGAGAATCGTTTGATCATAAATTTTGTTTTTTAAGTGAACATCATACCATTGTACAATAAAAGCCTTTTTTTTTTTTTAAACTTTTTGTTGTTTGAAATCTTCTCTGTAAATTTAGTATCTGGTATTTGGTTTAGGTTTTTGCTTATGTGCTTAGTTAGATTCACATTCACTCCTATCGTTAATGTGTACTTGAGGACTTTGTTTGTGGTACTCCATAATAAGGCACAGAAAAGGCCTGAAAGTTGAGCCTTTTGGGAGGAACCAACTTTATTGTTGGGCTATTGACGTGAAATATGTAATTATGTTGTAGTTTGAGGCAGTTTTCATCTTGTTTAAGTCTGATTATTCAATAAGTTAGTTATTTGCAACCAAAATTTGAGTATGGTTATTTGATTGTTGACCACTTTAGCTGATGTTCAATAATAGCTTTTGTTGCAATTGTATTATATTAAAATTTATTTATGAACATTGTTGAATGATTGCAGCATGTGGGGTTTGAGGCACTTAAACAGGCATTGCTTGAAGGCATTATCAGTACTTCAGAATAGGTACATATTCAGCTTGAAGTTATTTGTATTCTATACCTTTTATGCCTTGAAAACAACTTGTGATGTGTATATATTAATTATATATTGTATATTGTTAATTCATTCCCATGTTTCTGGTTTATATTCTCTAGGGGTATTTTGCGTAGAGATGCTTCCCTGCAGATTAAAGACAATTGTGAGATCAGATCACAAACATATGAAATGAATATGACCTTTGCTTCGTCATTTGGATTAGCTAATATTTGTAGAATGATGTCAACCACCAAAGGCAGGAGCATGAGGAGCAAGGTGGAGAAAAGAATGCGTAGAGAAACAGGAAAAACCTTAAGGGAGATTAGGCGTGCAAAGAAATTACGCAAAAAATTAATGACAGATGAGGAGAGGCTCATATATAACTTAAGAAGAGTAAGTTTTGGGATTTCTCTTCGTCCTTTTTACCATCATTCCCGTTTTAATAGAATCACTGTTAAGGTTATCTTTGCTTGTCATTTTCTTTTTTAGAAAATGATGTCAGCCAGCATGACTGATATCATGGGCCACTTTAACAGTGGAATTCATTTCGACAAGATTGGGATTGGGAGGTTTAGGATTTCAGTATAGGGTGGTTTCTCCTTGAGGTGCTGGAAGTATCAAGTGCAGTTATCTGTTGCTTTCGGCATGGTTTATGCCTTAAGTGAAAAGTAACAATTGAAAGTTCTATTAATAATACCCTTTACAAAAGAAGAGTTTCCCATTCAAATTTTCCTGTAAACCAGTGGTGCCACTTCAGTTTATTTAATAAAAATGTCAATAAGGACACATTGATCATCTAGTCTTATATTATGTGTTACAACATTGCATTGAACATTGCATTGTTAGTGTTCCCAGTGTTCTTTCTTCTGCAAAATTGGATAACCAACCCACAACAACAACAACAACAACAACAACAGGAGGTGTTTTTTTAAACCATGTTTCCCATCTGTTCTTTTGTTGTGTGCTGTCTTAAACTTGGATTCCAAAAAACTTTTCTGTTCTATACTTGGTTGTTGCAGATCAGAGAGCAATGCAAAACTATACATATTGGCATATCTACTAATTGCAAATAGAATTCTGAAGTGCTTTTAAATTGTTAATGGCAGCTTGCCAACTGGCATCTGTAAGCATATGTGTGGCCTGGACCTGTATTATCTTTGGCTATTAATATAGTAAATTAAAATTAAATTACAATATGCTTTGAGATTTGCTATATGCTACATGAATGGCACATTGCAGCTTTATCAAACATTGTGTGGAGAATCATAATCATAGGATGCCCAACTGTATGTTTCTTATAAGATTTTTCATACTTCTAGAGAATCAATAAGGTAAGTATTTAACTCGAAGCTTCTGAATTTGAAGGAGCATAGAGTAGAAAGAAAAACCGTAGTCATTTTCTTGGTTTCTAATATTGATACCGGGCCAAATGTTTTTCTGTTCTTGTATAACCAATGCCATGTTCACAAATAACATTACCTCATTGTATTGATTCATTTTCCAACTTCTGTTGAAAAGATGGTAAGATGTTACTTGCTAGTAAAGATTTTATCTTCACTTACTGATCTTGTGACATTATTTATAGATGTGGTCCTAATTGATAAAGATTGTTGGGTAGCCATGACATTTTTACTGCTTTCCTGCTTTTCGCAAAAATTAAGGTGTCTTATCTACATTTAAATGCTCTGCAACCATTTCCTTTATGGATGCTTTTTAGATTGCAGGTGGATAATATTCATCTTAAAATTATCTAAATATGTGCCATTTTCTTTGTCTTAGCATCGATTAACCTCTTTTGTGGCAATTGTCTTCTGTAGGCCAAGAAAAAAGTAGCTTTACTTCTGCAGAAACTCAAGAAGTATGAGCTGCCTGAATTGCCTGCTCCTCGTCATGATCCAGAACTGCTGACGCCAGAGCAGCTTCAAGCATACAAAAAGGTTGGCTTTAGAAATAGAAATTACGTGCCTGTAGGAGTTCGTGGGGTATTTGGTGGTGTTGTGCAAAATATGCATCTCCATTGGAAGTTTCATGAGACGGTCCAAGTTTGTTGCGATAACTTCCCAAAGGAAAGGATCAAGGAGATGGCCACCATGCTAGCAAGATTGAGTGGTGGTATTGTTGTCAATATACACAATGTAAAAACAATTATCATGTTCCGTGGGAGAAACTACAGGCAACCGAAGAATCTAATCCCCATTAATACGCTCACTAAACGAAAGGTGCGCATAATGTAATATGGTGGGTTATATTTACTTACTTTAGTTGTGATGGATACGATTATGCAACATTGTGTTGTGATCAGGCATTATTCAAGGCCAGATTTGACCAAGCTCTCGAGTCTCAAAAGTTAAACATCAAGAAATTAGAGCAGCAGCTCCGACGCATGGGTGTCAACCCAGAAGATCCAGTGGCGATGGCTAGCATCCAGAGAGTGGCTTCTACATTCTTCCGCGCAATAGATGAGCAGCAGGGAACTCCATATGTCTTCCGCAAGGATAGACAACCAATATCTGGGATTGATGATGCCCGGGAGGAATCACATGCATTACTATCGGAAGACAGTGATCAGGAGGAGCTTGATCGTTTCATTGCTGAAATAGAGGAGGCTGCTGATCAGGAATGGGCAGCAGAAGAAGCAGCGGAGAGAGAAGAAGCGTCTAAAATTAGATATTGGGGAAAAGAAGAAATGGGGATGAGAGGTAGAAGCTCACAATGGAGAGATTATGATGACTTTGAAGGCGATGCTAGCAGTGGTGGAAAAGGTCGGGATACCGGAAGTGGCAATAAACAAAGGACCATGAATATTCGGAAATGGGAAAGTGATGATGAGGTTTCAGAAGCATCAGAAGGAATGGAGTCAGATCTTAATAACGAAGTGGATGATCAGGATAGTGAAGATGACGACTCTCCTGTATTGAGAACAAGAAATAGGGACCTAGGTGGCCGAGGTGGAATGAAGAGGCAACTCCATTTGTCGGACACCAAACTGAATGTGCAATCTGAATTGGATGAGTTTGACAACTCAGAAAATGAGCTTTGGGGAGCCGAATATGGTCCAAAATCTTCTAAAGATATTGTAAACAATTATATCAGTAGTGGGGAGGAGACTGATACTGTTGCTCAGCCTTCTACTTCTGGAGCGGTTTTGTCTAAAAATATTGATGAGAGCTGGGATAGTGATTAGAAAAGAAAATTTATGTGAAGCTTTAATGCTTGATTTTGCATTTCATGTGTCTTTTTTGTTAAAAAAACGAAACCTTCTAATGGGTCTGTTAAATTAAGATAAGGGTGTGTGCACGTTTTGGCCGCGGTCTGTGGAGTGTGCATACATGTGGGCATAAGGATCATACACAGTTTTCAGACGTGTATTCTCATTTTGTGGATTCGAATTTTTGCCACTTGCAAAGCTATCATACGTACATTCTCATCTAGTGGATTTGAACTTTGATCACTTGCGAAAAGTCCTCACGGGAAATTCAAGTGTCAATGGATCCGCCGATGATTGTATCCCTTGTGCATTCCTCATAAAAAATAATGAATAGACAGTGTTGTATGATAATTTTGAAATATTTATTGGTTGATTGCCAAAAGTGTAGCACCATTATTTTGGCGACAGTCATCACCGTTTCTCATCTCTTAGATTGCGTTCATGTGGGATTCGTTTGCTCCTTGGAGATTGGTTATAGCTACTATTGTCCATGGTGCCATTAGATATCAGATTCAAGGCCCTTGTAACTTGCAGAAGTGAGGTGGAGCACTTGCAACCATTTTCATTTGTTTGGGCTTGGTTTAAGTATTCTTTTGGTTTGCAGGTATTTTATGTTTGTGTTCAATATAGCTTCGTAATTAGAGCAAAGGAAATGCCAATTATTGTTTTAAATTTATTTGACGTACGGTTTGCATGTAAGGCTTTAGGGGCCGTTTGGTTCCCGGATTGGGAATGGAAAGGAGTGATGGGGTAATGGAAATGAGGGGGAGTGGAGAAAGATTGGGAATAAAGAATGTGTTTGGTTGGTAAGGTATGAGAGAGTAGTTCTTTGGGAATGGGAAAAGTAAAATAAAAAAATATTGTATATTGACTTTTATACCCTTAAAACAAATATATCATATTATATATAAAATAAAATATTAATTTAAATAATGATTATTAATTATTATAAAATATTTTGAATATTATTATATTTAATTTTATAATTAAATATTTTCACTTTAATTATTACTTATTATTGAAATAATCTATTTAATTATTATTTGATTTATATTATTATTTTAATTATTAATTATTATTATTTGAATAAAATTATTCTTTTAATGGTTAGTTATTATTATTTTACTTTAATTATTATTTATTATTAAAAATATATATTTAATTATTATTTGAGTTATATTATTATTTTAATTATTAGTTATTATTATTTGAGTAAAATTGTTATTTTGATGATTAGTTGTTATTATCTACTTAATTTTTATTTAGTATTAAAATTATCAATTTATTAATTATATTAATTAATTATAATTCTTTATTAAACAAGAGGGTAAAATTGTAAAATTACCCTCAATGAGTGGAGGAGGAATGGCAATCCTCCCAATTTTGGGAGGATTGCCACTCCCCACTCACTCCCCACTCAATCCTTACCCACTCCTCACCCATTCCCATTGATGTACATCCAAACAAAGGAGTGGAATGGGAAAGTAATGACTCCCATTCCACTCCTTACATCCAAACACCCCCTTAATTTTATAGTGTCAATGCATGTGGCAAATATTTTTGCAAAGAAGCTGATCTGTGTAGTTCAAAAGTAGTTGTTGCAAAAACTAAGGAAAATAAAAATTATAATGGAAAAATTGACTTAAATCATTATTCAATAAAAAAAAATATTTTTTACTTTAATTTGAATAAATCACATTTAATTTTATAATCAACCTACTTGAAAATTCCTCTGAGGAACTCCATAGAAGTGTGTTTTCGTACTTACAAGAGTTTCTCAGGTCAAGGGTAATTTCTTGGACTTGATGAGAGATAATCAAAGGATAGAAAATTCATCAATAAAACAAAATTGGTCACAACTTTTATTAAAAAAACTCACATAAGTCAACATCTATTTCCGTCAGTAGCATTCATCCGTTAGGAAATTATTAATTAAAAAAAACAAAATTGTTTATTTTTTTTAGAAATATTTTGCAAAATACTTAACATGTGTGATTCACTAACCGGGAACGAGAATGGTGTGAATCGGAATAATGAAAATAATGAGAATATAAATAAAATAATAAGAATGAGCATTAAAATTATGTTTAATTAGAGAGATAAACCCATCAGAATAGAAAAAGTAAGAAAAAAAAAATAGTAAATACTTTTATACATTTGAAGTAAAAAAGATGCTATTTATGAATAAAGGGTATGTCTAATTATTTTATACGCATTCTATTTTTATTCATAATCTATTTTAAATATCATTATTGATTTCAATTACCATAATTAAATGTTTAAAACAAATATCTCAATTTAATAATTTTTTGATTTAATTAAAATATATTAAGTTAATAATTTTTTATTTGTAAAATATTCGGGTATTGCTGTTATTTTATGAACTGTAATTAAATTTTAAATTGAACATTTCACTTTAATAATTACTTCATTTAATTGTTATATGTAACCATGTAAATCATATAATATTTTTTAATTATATAATAATTTTATTATTTAATATAAATAAATTATTATTTATTTAAGTTATAATAATTAAATGTTATAATTAACTCAATAATTAATTTGATTTAATTATCATGATTAACTTACAACCTTTGTCACAGTTTGATTATGCTATATTAAATGGTCAAATACCCTAAATAGTCTCTACTTTTTTCTCTATATTTTTTTAGCCCCCTTTTTTAATTTGTTCCAATTGAGTTTATCTACTTTCCCGACCGATGCAATGACGTTTGATGCCCAAATGGTGTTAATCTTGACTTTTTTTCAAATGACGTGGCACCAATGTGAAAAATATGTGGTTTTAAGTTGATTAGAATGTTAATAAAAAAAACAAATAGGTTATCGGGTTCGGATATGAACTTATACCCGGATCCGCCCGACATCATCTCCACCCCACTCCCACAGCCTCTTTCTCCTACTACAAGCATGTATCACCACTTGCAAAGCAGAAGCGCAACCACCCCCTTTTGCAGAGCCACAACGACATCGAGAGTGAGAAGCCTAACGGCTCAGAGCACACATCTTCTTGGTTAATGATAGGCTCCAACTTGGGGAAAGAGAAAGATGCCTTGAGGGTGGCCCGATCTTCACGGCGTAGGATCAAGGTAAAAGGATAACTGGCTGCGAACAACCTGGGGTAGTTGCGACCAGTGCGTTAGGGACAGACGATCTGAAGCTTCAAGAACACCGACCCGCGGTCCGAACAATCGCAGAACCACAAACCGGAACTAATCCACACAAAACGCCCGGAAGCGTAGAGCACGAATTAGGGGGAAAGCCGAGGCCTTCCTCTCGCGAATCTAAGAGAACTCACAAGAACAATAGTAATAAGAACACTCTTATTTCTTAAAAAAATAACCCCAGGTTTTTTTTTCAAAAGAGAAAATACAAGACTATTTAAATACAACTAAAACTTGGGATGCAAGAAAAACATCTTATTACAAATTACTTAATAAAATAAATCTAAATATAGAGATACTAATGACATGGTTACTGTAGCGCTTATTGTAGTTATATTTATTTTAGGTCGTAGTCTAGGAATAGGTAGTAGACGCCGTTACTGTAGCACACATATTGTAGGCAAGTTTATTTTACGTCGTACTCTCTCAATCTTGCAATATTTCCTTTCTTTGTTACTAGGCTGATTTTGATTTGATTCCCCTTCTTTTTATTGTCTTCCTTTATTTTATTCTCTTTCCATAAATAAGATTCTTCAAATGCTCCTCTTTTTTTTTTTTTTTTTGTCAAGAAGAACGAAACCCCTAATGGGCCCGCTAAACTAAGACAGGGGCGTGCGCATGCCTCGACTGCGGCCTGTGGGGCCGCGCACACATGGGCGCTGGTACCACCCACAATTCGTGCTCACAATTCTCAGACATGCACCCTCACCCCGAAGATTCGAACTCTCGCCACTTGCGAAGCGTCCTCACGGGGGACCCAAATGCCAATTGACCCAAAGGCCGTAGACATGCAGGTATCTTCGCCATGAATCATTATTTTATGTTTGCAAGTATCTTCTGCTTTTTCTAAGTCTTGAATGATGCCCTTACTTCCAATGCACCTAAGTACAATTAAAGTAAAACAAATTGGAACCACTACCATATTAATATAATGTGATAATAAACTTAAGTTAGCGTTCACCTGGTTTTGAATTTGTTTAGCATAACTTCGTGTAATTGGTCCTTGATCTTGGTCATGTACAAATGGTGTAGATTGTCCTGTAATAGCCGTGGGTGTGATGTCCTCATCATCCTCCCCCTCTTGAAAAGGAGTCGTCCTCGACTCACTTGACCCTAAGAAAGGAGAAAGGTCTGCAACGTTGAAAGTAGTACTAACACCATACTCTCCTAGAAGCTCAATCTTGTACGCATTGTCGTTGATCTTCTCAAGCACCCCGAACGGTCCATCACCTCGTAGTTGCAACTTGCACTTTCTCCGCTCTGGAAAGCGCTCTTTTCGTAAATGTATCCACACTAGGTCACCCGGCTCAAATAAAATCTGTTTTCTTCCTTTGTTTGCTCGCTTCTCATACTGACTAGTCATCTTCTCTATGTTCTCCTTCGTCTTCTCATGTATTTTCTTCACAAAATCAGCACGCTTGCTTGCATCCATAATGGCTTGTTCCTGCAAAGGCAAAGGCAAAAGATCAATGGGCGCATTAGGTTTAAAACCATATACAATCTCAAATGGAAAAAATTTCGTTGTGGAATGTATTGCCTTGTTATATGCGAATTCAACATGTGGTAGACACTCCTGCCACATCTTCAAATTTGTCTTTAAAACAGCTCTTAATATCATGGACAGAGTGCAGTTCACAACTTCTGTTTGTCCATCTATTTAGAGGTGACATGTAGTAGAGAATAGAAGCTTAGTTCTTTGTTTCCCCCACAATGTTTTCCAAAAATAGCTCAAGAACTTGGTACACCATGTAGTCGCACAATTTCCTTGAAAAACAAATCAGCAATATGTGAAGCATCATCACTCTTATGACAAGGAATAAAGTGAGCCATTTTACTAAGCCTATCAACAACCACAAATACAGAATCCCTTCCGCTCTTAGTCCGTGGCAATCCCAGAACAAAATCCATAGAAATATCTTCCCACGGTACACTAGGAATAGATAAGGGGGTATACAATATGTGAGGGTTTAAACGTGACTTAGTTTTATGGCATATCTCGCATCGCTGTACATAGCGCTCAACATTGCGCCTCATTTTTGGCCAAAAGAAATGGTCGGTCAGCACATCTTCTGTATTTTTGGTACCAAAGTGGCCCATGAGTCCTCCTGCATGAGCTTCCTACAAGAGCAATAAGCGAACAGAGCAATCTGGTATACATAATTTGTTTGCTCGAAACAAGAAACCATCATGCAAGTGAAACGTTTTCCAACCTTTTCCTACATTACATTTAGAGTAAGGTTCAGCAAAGTATGAATCTTCAATGTACAACTCCTTAATGCTCTCTAAACCTAGAATTTTAGCATCTAATTGGGACAACAAAGCATGGCGTCTAGACAATGCATCAGCTACAAGGTTATCCTTCTCTTTCTTGTATTTGACAATGTAAGGAAAAGACTCTATAAACTCACTCCATTTTGCATGTCTACGGTTTAACTTCAATTGGCCCTTAAGATGCTTCAATGATTCATGGTCAGAATGTATCACAAATGTTTTAGGCCATAAGTAATGTTGCGAAGTTTCTAAAGCCCTAACAAGCGCATACGACTCCTTATCATAAACAGAATAATTGAGAGCTTGACCACTTAACTTCTCACTAAAATAAGCAATGGGCCTACCTTCTTGCGTGAGCACCCCACCAATTCCTACACCACTTGCATCACATTCTATTTCAAAAGTCTTACCAAAGTCAGGAAGTGCTAGTAGTGGTACGGATGTCAATTTGTCCTTCAATTGTTGAAATACCTTTTCTTGTGTTGTCTCCCATTTGAATAGAACTTCTTTCTTCGTCAACTCATTGATTGGGGCTGCAATGGTGCTAAAATCTTTGATGAACCTGCGGTAGAAGCCCGCAAGTCCAAGGAAGCTTCTTACTTGGCTCACATTTTGGGGTGCTGCCCATTCATGCACAGCTTTGATATTTTCTTCATCCACCTCAACGCCCTGAGATGAAACCACAAAACCAAGAAACACTACTTTGTCGGTGCAAAAGCTGCACTTTGTAATGTTAGCATATAGTTGTTCTTTTCTCAAAATAGCAAGTACAGCATGCAAATGTTCAATATGATCATCCAAAGACTTGCTATAAACCAAGATATCATCAAAGTAAACTACCACAAAATTTCCAATGAAAGCTCTAAGCACATGGTTCATCAATCTCATAAAAGTACTAGGTGCATTCATTAAACGAAAAGGCATGACTAACCATTCATACAAGCCAAATTTGTTTTTAAATGTTGTTTTCCACTCATCACCCTCTTTCATTCTAATCTGGTGATAACCACTACGCAAGTCTATCTTGGAGAAGATAACAGACCCACTAAGTTCTTCAAGCATATCATTAAGTCTAGGTATGGGATGCCTATACCTCACAGTTATATTATTAATGGCTCTACAATCTACACACATTCTCCAAAAATCATCTTTCACATGAGCTAAAATAACAGGCACTGCACAAGGAGAGAGACTTTCCCTTAGATAACCTTTGTTGAGAAGTTCTTGAACTTGCTGTTGGATTTCTTTAGTCTCCTCAGGATTGGCGTGGTAAGGTGGCCGATTAAGCAATGGAGCTCCAGGTACCAAGTCAACTTGCTGCTCAATTCCTCGCTGT
This sequence comes from Dioscorea dumetorum, assembly GCA_902712375.1. Classification (NCBI taxonomy): domain Eukaryota; kingdom Viridiplantae; phylum Streptophyta; class Magnoliopsida; order Dioscoreales; family Dioscoreaceae; genus Dioscorea; species Dioscorea dumetorum. The sequence goes on from CACTHL010000375.1 coordinate 124,395, forward strand.
GGTGGCAGCCCACTGGTATCTCATCAGAGAACACATCATCATATGCTTGCAAAAGATCCAAAACAATACTAGGCAAAGTAGAGGGTAAATCATTAGTGGTTAGCAAACTTTCTTTGTATAGGAGAACAAAGAACATAGAATTGGGTTCTCTCAAATCTCTCATGTCCCCCTTCCTAGCCATCATCCCTAAACCCTCTCTTTCCCTGGGCTTGGGTAATTTAGGATGTGGGGTTTTGTTTGGCCGTGGATTCACTCTCTCACTATGATGGGTGCTTTCACTCATTTTTTTGACACACTCTCTCTCTTTTTTCTTGAGATCATCCATCAATATTTCCTTTGGAGTCTTGGGCAAGTAAAGAGATCCCCTCCCCTTTGTACATAAAAGCGAGCCGATTAGCTCGGCCGCTAATATGAACATCACGATCAAACAACCAAGGACTTCCCAACAACAATTGACATGCTTGCATTCGGACAACATCACACTCAACCCTGATCTTGATACTTCCCAATAGAGAACTGAACGGTGACAATGTTGCTAACACGCAATGCTCCACAATCATTAAGCTACTGAATCTTGTATGGACTAGGGTGACGCCGCCGCTTTAACCCCAATCTCTCCACCAGGTCCAAACTAGCAATGTTATTACAGCTACCACTATCAACAATAATTCTGCATACCTTGTTCTTAATGGTGCCTCGAGTGTGGAAGATGCTATGGCGCTGTCCCTTATCTTCTTCAACAGCATTGACACTAAGCACACGCTGAGAAATAAAACAATCTCCCACATCAGCTTGAATGTCATTATCACTCTCGGACTTCCACTCACCATGCTCATTAATGAGCAAGGTCCTCCTACTAGGGCACTCGAAGCAATGTGCCCTCTCCCTTGCACTTGAAGCACTCAATGTCGCGACTGCGAGGAGATGCCACGGGTGTTGCCAAAGTAGTGCAACGCCGGTCACTAGGGCGGGAGGCCGGTGAGGAAGCCGGCATAGTTGATGAACTACCAATAGGTGCGGTAGAAAGGGCCATGGTCGGCCTACTGGTGGTGCCACCTCCTAAGGCACCTTGAGGGCGGCGCCAGGTGGGGGCAGCAGGGTGATTGGGTGTGGTGCGACTCCGACCCCCACACCGCTGTTGTTGCTCCACTTTCGTTGCTTGATGCACAAGTTCTTGTAGAGTGTTGCAGGGAAACATCTCCACATGATCAGCAATATCATGGTTAAGACCGTTCAAGAACCTCGACATGTTCGCCTCAGCACTTTGCCACATGTTAGTACGGATCATTAGGACCTCCATCTCTTTGTAATACTCGTCGACGGTTCTTGCACCTTGAACAAGCCATTGTAGCCTCGTTATATAGATCCCTTTGAAAGTGTGGTGGAACAAAGCGGTGTCGCATAGCTCTCTTCATAGCGTCCCACGTGTGAGTATAGCCATTACCCGCATAGAGCCTATCTTCCCGCAACTGGTTCCACCTCGTCGGTGTATAATCGGTAAACTCAAGAGAAGTAAGATTTACCCCTTTTTTCATCAGAAAACCCATGGATCCAAAAAATCTGATCACATCTCGCCTCCCACTCCAAGTAAACTTCAGGATTTGCTTTGCCGCTGAAAGGCGGTATGCTCATCTTGATCTTTGCCATACCATCAGGGTCTTCTCTATTTCGACGACCGTGGGGGCGCACATCATCGCCGAAGTCAATGTCACGGCGTGCAAATAATTGCTGTCCATGACCAACATTACCGGGATCACGGTGGTCATGACGACTATCAAGCCCAACTTGGGTCGGAATGCGTTCAACGAGAGCCTTGTCAAGAGATTCACACAAGGTATCTTGCATGACCTTCTGCATCTCCTCCTGCACTGACATAATTGATACTCTCAGCTCAAGCTGAAAGTGACTCACCAATGCATCATACTCTGACCGTTTTACGAGTGCATCGGACGCGTGGCGTGAACCAGAAAGGTCATCATGATGACAACTACCATCTGAACCTACCATGTTAGTAGATCTGAAAAAAAAATAGAGGTTTTAAGTGGAGCTTGGTAAACTAAAACAAAGAAAAGGTATAGTACTGTAATCTAGTAGATGCAAACGAGTAATAATCTGAGTGAAGATAGTCTTTAGATTGCTGGTCTTAACACCAAAACCTAGAAACTATAATCTGATTTTTTTTTCGTTTATGGAAACTAGTAACAGCAAACAAATCTTTCTTTCTTTTTTTTGCCTTTTATGGCAACAATAACAGCAACAAACCTTTCTTTCTTTCCAATTCTCTTTTTTCTTTTTTTTAGATTAGCAACTAAAGAAAAACAAAACAGATTAAAAACTCAAAATACAATACTAAAGTAACAGTACTATTGCAAGGGCTAGGTATTTTTTCTTTTAATGTTTTGCGCTTGTGGAATTTGGGACTGAAAATATTAATGTTTAGGAAAAGACTAAGATTTAATGGAAAAGGCTAATTTAGGAAAGACTGATCCCACCGTGTCAACGGAGGCTTGATACCAAATGATAGGCTCCAACTTGGGGAAAGAGAAAGATGCCTTGAGGGTGGCCCGATCTTCACGACGTAGGATCAAGGTAAAAGGATAACTGGCTGCGAACAACCTAGGGTGGTCGCGTCCCGTGCGTTGGGGAGAGACGATCCGAAGCTTCAAGAACTCCGACCCGCGGTCCGAACAATCGCAGAACCACAAATCGGAACTAATCCACACAAAACCCCCGGAAGCGTAGAGCACGAATTAGGGGGAAAGCCGAGGCCTTCCTTTCGCGAATCCAAGAGAACTCACAAGAACAAAAGTAATAAGAACACTCTTATTTTTGAAAAAAATAATCCCAGTTTTGTTTTCAATAGAGAAAATACAAGACTATTTAAAGACAACTAAAACTTGGGATGCAAGAAAAGCATCTTATTACAAATTACTTAATAAAATAAATCTAAATATAGAGATACTAATGTCGTGGTTACTGTAGTGCTTATTGTAGTTATGTTTATTTTAGGTCGTAGTCTAAATATAGGTAGTAGTTGCGGTTATTGTAGCACGCATATTGTAGGCAAGTTTATTTTAGGTCGTACTCTCTCAATCTTGCAATACTTCATTTCTTTGTTACCAGGCTGATTTTGATTTGATTCCCTTTCTTTTTATTGTCTTCCTTTATTGCATTCTCTTTCCATAAATAAGATTCTTCAAATGCTCCTCTTTTGGTATCTTCTTCTTTTTCTAAGTCTTGAATGATGTCCTCACTTCCAATGCACCTAAGTACAATTAAAGTAGAACAAATTGGAAACACTACCATATTAATATAATGTGATAATAAACTTAAGTTAGCGTTTACCTGGTTTTGAATTTGTTTAGCATGACTTCTTGTAGTTGGTCCTTGATCTTGGTCATGTACAAGTGGTGTAGATTGTGATGTAATAGCCATGGGTGTGATGCCCTCATCAGTTAAGCAGCTACTCGAGAAGAAAAGCTTTGTCGAGAAAGTCTAGCAGGAAGGACACTAGGGAGGAGGGACAGCTATTTCCATCATTTTAATCTAATATCTGAAATCTTCACAAAGCTTTGATGCTTGTATAATGTTGTATGAATTTTAAAATCATGAAGATTGTTTATATGTTATTGTTTAAGATTGAGTTAATGAAGTTTCTGAAAATACAAAGTTAATGAAATGGAAATTTTGGACAAGATTGTGTTATAGTTTACGTTATAGATTTCCTTGAGCTCAATGATTTCAGTATCACAAAACTCCAGAGGAAAAATATTCATCTTCATTGATCACATGTTTTCTACAAGAAAAAGTGGTTTATGGTTTCACATTTCCGTCATACCAGTTTAAACCAAATAAAAAAAAGATAAATACATAAAACAACTCATGACATTAAAAAATTTCCCCTACAACTATTTCTGCCTTCAAGGATGAGGATTTGCTTCAGCTGCATCATCTTTTCTGCTTTTTTGTGTTGGAATTTCTGTAAATGCGATTCCTACAGAGGATGCCTCAGTGGTATCATCTGTTCTAGTGTGTTGTGAGGGAAATTTTGAGAAATCCATTGCCTCAGATGGTGCTGAATTCTGGCTTTTCATTGTATCAAGCCTCCTATTCTTCTGATCCTACTTGGCATAACTACTATTTAACAATTTTTATCAAATAAAGAAAGATATATGTAACATCTCCTCTTGTAACTAATCCCTCCCCCATGATAATAATTGATGGTGTACTCATACCAATTAGCCATCCTCTAAAAAATAAATTCAAGTTGAAATCAATTCAAACATGACAACATGGAAACATAATAACATGCATGGACACAAGACAACATGAAATCAATTCAGTCAGTCAATATAACATATACATTTAGGGTTTTGGGATATTCTGAATGAATAAGAGCCACATGCATGGAAACATAGAGAGAAGATCATATAACACAGTATTAATTCACAATAAAAAACATAATAACTAATACCTCTATTGCAGACAATACAAAATTCCAACTTGTTCTCAAACAAACTTAGCCTCCACTACTATCAAAATGTAAAAACACATCCACTTACTATTATTAATTGCAATCAAATCATCCGTAAAAAACATTTGTAAGAAAAATCGTAGAAATTCAAATTATATACAATGATCATTTGGGTAAATTCCACACAACATCAATACACATTCGTTGTTTACACATTTAAAATTTCAAAAACAACAACTTTGTCCAGAAAAAATAAAAATTATGGTGTATACTACATCTTAACCTTACTGCCTACAACTTCAGGAGTTTCATAAGGACAAAAGGATATACTTTCAGCAATAAAACATAATAGAATAGGGCATCACAATACATCTTAACCATAATATTCACAGATTAAGGAAATCAATAACAAGCAAAAAGTTAGGTTATAGCATTACTAAACAATGCATTCCACTACCCCTAAGTAGTAAAATTAGCTTTCAATCATAAATTGACAAGTTTACAATTTAAGAACAACACATTCCACTATTCACAAAGTAAGAAGTTCAAAGGCAATACAAATATTTGCTTCACATTAGAGACATGTAAAAAAGAAAACACCCAAAACAAAAACTTGCTGATGAGCGCATTTCATATATATATATATTGCATGCTATACCTTCATCATTATTGAATGTTTTGGCTATAATTCTCCAAGTACGGTGCTATTTGAGGTATTCGTTGTTCGTCATGCAGATATCAAAGTCCTGAAGTAAAAAGAAGCGCTTTTGGAACAATTTTAGAAGCTAAAGGACTTAGAAGAAACCTCATCAAGCTCAGCACGGTTTGAGCACACCCGTGCTGTTCCCCGTGCAAAATGCAGAAGAATTCAACTGCGATTCAGCACAGCCTGAGTCTGCTGAGCACGGGTGTGAAAACCTCAGCACGGTCGAAGCACGCCCGTGCTGCTTCCCGTGAAAATTGCAGGAGAATGCAGCCATAGATCAGCACAGCCAGAGTTCGCTGAGCACGGTCGTGCAAAGCCTCAGCACGGTCTAAGCACGCCCGTGCTGTTCCCCGTGCAGATTACAGGTTTGTGAGTTTCCTGAAGAATTATTTGGCCGTAATCTGCACGGCTTGAAGCACGGCTTCAGCACGCCCGTGCTCACATCGGGAAGACATTAAAACCCTAAAAACTTAGGTTTTTAGGGGACTTTTTGGAGGCGATCTTTGGGAGAGAGAAAAGGAGAGCTTTGAGGGTTCATCCTCAGCTTCATCAAGGGAATGCCAAGCGTATGGTAGGCCGATTGGAGGGAGATTACACGACATCGTAGATCCTTCGACAACCTCAAGGATGCAAGAAATTAGGGAGTTTTCAATTCCTTGTCTTGTAATTTCTTTGGCATTGTGTTTGTTGGTTGTTATCATGAGGGGCTAAACTCTTAAGGGAGCCCCGGGGGCGGTGGTATGACGTTGTAGCTCGAACTCATTGTCTTTACTTGCAGTTTTATGATTGTCTTGTTCATTTCAATAAATCAAGGTTATTGGCTATCTTGTATGTTGTTTAGTGCTTGATGCTTGGTAGTTAGGTTCTCCTATCTAGGTTTGTGAATCTTTATTGATTGTTACAAGCAGAGTGAGTTCAACTTAGGGCTCGGCAGTGCTAGAAACCACATGCTTATAGCATAACTAGGTTTAGAACTGAAGACATCCCTGATAATTACTGAGAAAGACTGAGTTAGTGAACGTCAGAAAACCAACCCCGGGGCCCCTGGTACGCCCCTAGTGCCACCGACCATCCGCATCGTACGTGTGGCTGCCTGGAGTCCCATCCCCCGAATCAGCCGTGTGATGTAAGATCCGCAGAAGATGGCGCCGACTCGGGTGTCCTGTCCCTGGTGCTGTATGCTAAAAGCCACCTCGTAACCGAGGTGCATCTGGAATCCGTCCAGCATGCTCAGCAAAAAGTTGAAGTCGCGGCGACTAACGACTCCGGTGCTGTCTCCCCGCCCTGTGATGGAGTGACTGAGAATGAAATGGATGTACCTGAGGGCTGGGAGAAGAAGAGAGGAGGCCTTGGACCGGCGGGGGTTGTACTCCCGGTCCGTGCTCAGACGCTGCCAACAATCCTCCTGGGACTCGCCGGGTGGTCGGGCTACAAGGAGGGCATCGTACTGGAGTTCCGGTGAACTCCTCATCGTACAATCCCGGCCTCGACGAAAACTGCGTCGGACTCATCCGATGTCGCTCGCCGAGCGCCTGGAACTGTACCGTGCCGGCGCGGTGGTAGCTGATGGGGCCTCTGGAAAGCTCGAAGGTCGCAAGGACCTCCAGAGACAGCTCCCGGTAGGCGGGGTCGGTGATGGACAACAGCCTCGTCCAGGCGCCCCCGCCGAGGTATCGGCGCACGTCAGCCTCGAGGCCCACCTCGCGGAGGACCTCCCAATCTATCGCTCGCAGCTCGCCAAACCGCTTCGCGCTCAAACGGTCGTGGCGCTCCTGGTGGATGGGAGTGCCAAGGGTCAGCGCAGGGGGAACGGCTGGGGTCGACGACTCCCCTCTAGCCCTCTTCGAAGAAGGGCCAGACGCAGTAGCCTTCCTCGGCATGATCTGTTGGAGACAAACACTAAACAGTTAAGGTCAACAGTGAAACACGGGCGTGCTTCAAATCGGCACGCCCATGTTATTCAAAATATAGGGTTTCTCACGAGCACGGGCGTGCTGAACAGGCACGCCCGTGCCTCCATGCAATTCCAGATCTAGAATCAAAGCACGGCCGTGCTTGAGTGAACACACGGCCGTCTTGCCAAAACCCAGCCTCGGCACCGACGGCTTCTAACTCAAAAATCGACGGGAAAAATGTATTTAAAACTCAATCAAAAGCACCCTAGAGGTCTCTAACAGTAAATTTAGATGTTTTCGATAAGAATAATAGCATAGAAACAAAGATTAATATAGAAAGCACAAATCTAGGGCTCGTCGACTTACCAAAAGTGTTGAAGAAGGAGTAGAAGCGATGTAACTCCCAAAAACCACGACAACCACCCGCAAAATCGCGAAAACGCATGAAAATGAAAACACAAGGGAAGAGAGATGCCGGTAAGAAGAAAGAAAGGATGAACGGCGCGTTTAAAAAGGAGGAAATCGCAGGAAGAGGGACAGTCGCGCTGAGCACGGCCTGAGCACGGTCGTGCTGTGCCCGTGCTTAAGTAAATTTAACGAAAAACGAAGAACTCGGCACGTCCGTGACGCGTGCACGGGAAGCGTGCTCCGGGATTCAGCACAGCCATGGCACGGCCGTGCTTCTCCCCGTGCTGAATGGAAAAAAACAAAGATAGCCTGTGAATTTCACCCCCATCAGCACGGGGGTGTTATGCCCGTGTTGGGCCTGGATCCTTCCTTCATGAAGAAAAACACGCCGGATTTACAACAAAACGCAACAAAAACACAAAAAAAAAACACAACAAACAACAACCAAAACAAAGAAATAACAAAGAAATGAACAAATCGGGTTGCCTCCCGATAAGCGCTCTTTAACGTCACTAGCTTGAGAGGTCTATTCTCACCTCATGACGGCTCAAAAACATACCTTTCTTCTTGAAGCCTTTCGGAACAACGAGTCCATGAAAGAAGGAAAGGAATTAATCAAAAATGCCTCACCGAGACCGAGGTCATTAACGGGATGATGTTGTAGGGAGGCTTGTTGTTTCTTCCTTTCCTCTACCTTTTTCCACCAAGTAGAGGCCGTTGACCCCCTGGCTTGCCTTCTTTTGATCCTCGTTTCTGGTTGACAAATGCTCAATGGTGTAGAAACGATGGCTTCCTCTTGATCCATGAGCTCTTCATCTGGGGGTTCCTCACCCAACAAATCAGTGAGATGATCATCTTGCCAAACTTCTTGCACACAATCACTATTAATGTCATTAGTAGCGTCTAGGAAAAAGCAAGAGTAATCAAATGCCATGGGGTGCCTCATAGCTTCCTTCAGCTTGAATATAACTTCTTCATCCCCCACTCTTAAGGTTAGGCGCCCATCCTTCACATCAATGATAGCTTGCGAAGTGGCGAGGAATGGCCGCCCAAAAATTAGAGGTACCTCCGCTCGTTCGTCCAGATCCAGAACAACAAAATCTACCGGGAAAATGAATTTGTCCACCTTCACCAAAATATCCTCAACAATTCCCAAGGGTTGGCGGGTGGAGCGATCAGCAAGCTGGAGCGTCATTTGAGTTGGCTTGAGTTCCCCCAACCCCGACTTCCGAAAAATCTTTAATGGCATGAGGTTGATACTTGCTCCTAGATCGCCTAACGCCTTTTCATCCATCATCCCTCCAATGGTGCACGGGATGATGAAACTTCCCGGATCTTTTTCCTTCTTGGGAATTTTATTTGAGATGATGGCGAGAACATTCCTCACTCAAGGTGACCGTCGAAACGCTTCCAATTTCCTCTTGTTAGTCAATAATTCCTTGAGGAATTTGGCATACTTCGGCATTTGGGAGAGAGCTTCCACGAATGGAACATTGATATGCAATGTCTTGAACATCTCCAGAAACTTTTTAAACTGTGCCTCCTGTTGGTCCTTCTTGAGTTTAGCTGGATAAGGCAACGTAGGCTTATAGTCTGCTATCAAGTCTTTCCCTTTGCCCTTATCCTTTCTCCCCGAGCTTGCCCCTGAATCTTGATCCTGAGCTTCTGCTTCTAATTCTTGGGGTGAATCTTGCTGTGCTTGTGGGGTTGAAGGTTCTAGTTCCCTGCCACTTCTCAAAGTGACTGCCTTGAGGGACTCCCGGGGATTAATTTCTGTATTACTTGGGAGAGCACCCTGGGGTCGTTCAGCAAGCGTCTTGGCGATCTGTGCAACCTGACGCTCAAGGTTCTGTAAAGAAGCCTGCTGATTCCTCATCATCTCTTCATGCCCTGTGATTCGGGCATCATTAGCTTGAATATATTGAACGAGGAGAGCTTCAAGAGAAGGTCCCTTTTGTTCTGGTGGTGGGGGCCTCAAAAATTGAGGCTGAGTCTGCTGCTGCTGCCCCTGATTCTGGTCTTTCCAAGAGAAATTAGGGTGATTCCTCCACCCTGGGGTGTAGGTGTTGCTGTAGGGGTTATTGCCTGAATACCTCTTATTCTGACCAATGAAATCCACCTGTTCGGTGGCACTAACTCCCTCAGAAGAACAACTGGGTCCTGCTTGGTTCGCCCAACTATCAGTATTCATGTTCATTGCTGGAGGTTGGACTTGCATCGTGTCCAGCCTTTTAGAGATGGCTTCCACCTGTGCTGCCAAAGTAGTGAGCACATCAACCTCATAAAGTCCGGCGGTCTTCACCGGCTTATTTCTCTCAGAACTCCACTGGTAGCCATTGGAGGCCATGTTCTCAATCAAATTTTGCGCCTCATCAGGTCTTTTGCTACACAAGGAGCCTCCTGCTGCGGCATCCAACATTTGTTTAGTGGCCACATTCAATCCATTGTAGAATATTTGGATTTGCATCCATTCCACAATTCCATGCTGCGGGCACTTCCTCAACAATTCCTTATACCGCTCCCGTGTATCATACAGGTGTTTCGATTTCGCTTGCCGGAACGAGGAGATATCTCTTCGAAGCTTAGTGATCTTGGCTGGTGGGAAATATCTGGTCAAAAATTTCTCGGCCAACTGTTCCCAGCTCGTAATAGAACCCGCTGGCAAGGAACTTAGCCATTGCTTGGCCCTTCCTCGCACCGAGAACGGGAACAATCTCAGACGAACCGCATCCTCGGACACATTGTTCGCCTTAAAAGTGTCACAAATTTCCAGGAAAGTTGCAAGATGAGCATATGGGTCCTCATCTTGGAAGCCATCAAATTGGCACATCTGTTGCAACATCTGAATAAAATTTGGCTTCAACTCGAAATTATTGGCTGCGACTGGGGGTCGCACAATACTAGACCCAGATCCTTAGAAATTAGGCCGGGCATAATCTGAAATGCTCCTCTGATTTCCAGACATGATTTCCTCTTGATCCACTTCAACACTTATTTCCACTGACCCGGTTTCTCTTAAGTGAATCTGTCGCTGTCTCCGATGAAATGTCCTCTCAATATCTGGATCGGGAGACGCAAGATGGGAAGAATTCCCCCGGGTCATGCACTGCACCTGCACAAACACCAAAAGAAACAAATGAGATATGAATTTTGAAGCTCTAAGCGAAAAGAGAAAAGAATAGTAAACAGCTTAAGAAAAACAAAGAAAAACCAAAGAACAAAAACAAAGAATACAAGAAAAATAAAATAAGAACAAAAGAAAAATGAATTAACAGCAAAATAAACGGTTAGAATACTAAGACTGTCCGTATTCTTAGAAGTTGGCAAGTGCACGGGTCGCACAAGTAGTATAATGTACCCTTTGGGTCGGGTAGTCGAATCCACAGGGACTGGTATAGCTTCTAATACTAACGTTCTACTCAATATCTAACCAAATCGAGAATGAAGGAGTTGACTTTGGACTGACTTCGAGGAAGTTGAGGGAATGGAAAGTTCACCAAGGGAAGATTTAGGATTGACTCGATGGAGGAGATGGGGCCCCGGGGTTGGGTTTCTGACGTTCACTAACTCAGTCTTTCTCAGTAATTAACAGGAATGTCCTCGGTTCTAAACCTAGTTATGCTATAAGCATGTGGTTTCTAGCGCTGCCGAGCACTAAGTTGAACTCCCTCTGCTTGCAACAATCAATAAAGATTCACAAACCTAGATAGGAGAACCAAACTACCAAGCATCAAGCACTAAACAACATACAAGATAGCCAATAACCTTGATTTATTGAAATGAACAAGACAATCATAAAAACTGCAAGTAAAGACTACGAGTTCGAGCTACAACGTCATACAACCATCCCCGGGGCTCCCTTAAGAGTTTAGCCCCTCATGATAACAACCAACAAACACAATGCCAAAGAAATTACAAGACCAGGAATTGAAAACTCCCTAATTTCTTGCATCCTTGAGGTTGTCGAAGGATCTACGATGTCTTGTAATCTCCCTCCGATCGGCCTACCATACGCTTGGCATTCCCTTGATGAAGTAGAGGATCAACCCCCAAAGCTCTCCTTTTCTTTCTCCCAAAGTTCGCCCACAAAAAGTCCCCAAAAAACCCTAAGTTTTTAGGGTTTTAAAGTTTTCCCGATGTGAGCACGGGCGTAATGAAACCGTGCTTCAAGCCGTGCAGATTACGGCCAAATAATTCTTCAGAAAACTCACAAACCTGTAATCTGCACGGGGAACAGCACGGGCGTGCTTCGACCGTGCTGAGGTTTTCACGACCGTGCTCGGCCGAACTCGTCGTTGCCGATCTATGGCTGCATTCTCCTGTAATTTTCACAGGAAGCAGCACGGGCGTGCTTCGACCGTGCTGAGGTTTTCACACCCGTGCTCAGCGGACTCTGGCTGTGCTGAATCACAGTTGAATTCTTCTGCATTTTGCACGGGGAACAGCACGGCCGTGCTCAAACCGTGCTGAGCTTGATGAGGTTTCTTCTAAGTCCTTTAGCTTCTAGAATTGTTCCAAAAGCACTTCTTTTTACTTCAGGACTTTGATATCTGCATGACGAGCAACGAATATCTCAAATAGCACCGTACTTGGAGAATTATAGCTAAAACATTCAATAATGATGGACATATAGCATGCAATATATATATATGAAATGCGCTCATCAGCCCCATCTCCTCTATCGAGTCAAACCTAAATCTTCCCTTGGTGAACTTTCCATTCCCTTAACTTCCTCGAAGTTAGTCCAAAGTTAATTCCTTCATTCTCGCTTTGGTTAGATATTGAGTAGGACGTTAGTATTAGAAGCTATACCAGTCCCTGTGGATTCGACTACCCGACCCAAAGGGTACATTATACTACTTGTGCGACCCGTGCACTTGCGGTTACGCAAGGGGCGTACCAAGTTTTTGGCGCCGTTGCCGGGGACTGGAAACTTCTAAGAATACGGACAGTCTTAGTACTCTAACCGTTTATTTTGCTTTTAATTCATTTTCTTTTGTTCCTATTTTAGTTTTCTTGTATTCTTTGTTTTTGTTCTTTGGTTTTTCTTTGTTTTTGTTAAGCTGTTTATTTTTTCTCTTCTCTTTTCGCTTTGAGCTTAAAAATCCATATCTAATTTGTTTCTTTTGGTGCTTTTGCAGGAGCAGTGTTCCTCAGTCGTTTTATCTTTTTAGAGAGGGAGTACCATCCATAAGATGGAAGATCTTTTGAACGCATTAAGGAGACAGGGCAATCCCCATTTTGAAACAGAAGTAGGAGATCTTGACGCTGGCAGACAACTAATAGAACTACTTTGTCGACCATCAAACAAAAATTACCGGAATGTCTCCCTGGAAGAAGCTGTGCAGACCTTCAGCAAGAAATCTCATGGATGGTCAAGAAATCAAATTGTCGCAGAAGAAGCAATGCCTAATAGCCAAACGGAGCTGAACTATACAGAGGAGGTCATGTCAGTAAACTGGTGCAGTGATTCAATGGAAAAACATACTGGGTGGAAATTATTGGGAGAAGAATGTACAGATAAAAAGCCTACTCAGGATAGTGTGGACCGCCTGAATTGTGAGGATCAATTATTGCACATTGTGGGTTCCGAATCTGGAAAGGAGCCAAGCTTTCCAACGGCAGACATCGAAGGTGCAAAGATCGAGCTGAAGAAACTACCTGACCCTTGATGATGAACAAAAGGGAGAATTATTACAAGTATCGACCACACACAAGAAAGCTATAGCCCGGTCAATTTAAGATATCAAGGGCATCAGTCCAGCTTTTCGCACACATAAAATCCTTATAGAAGATGAAATTAAGCCGAGGGTGCAACCACAACGGCGATTGAATCCTAATATGCGGGGAGGTGGTCAAGACAAGAGATCAAGAAACTTTTAGATCTTTGGGATCATTTACCCTATTTCGGATAGCCCGTGGGTGAGTCCAGTGCAAGTAGTGCCAAAAAAGGGAGGTATGACGGTGATCCAGAATGACAAGAAAGAAGTGATTTCTGCTCGCACAGTCACTGGATGGCGGGTGTGCATCGATTACCGGAAATTGAATGATGCTACTAGAAAAGATCACTTCCCTCTTCCATTTATTGATCAAATGTTGGAGAGACTTGCAGGACATATGTATTACTGCTTTCTAGACGGGATGTCAGGATACTTACAGATCCCAATTGCACCTGAAGATCAAGAGAAGACTACTTTCACCTGTCCCTATGGCACCTTTGCATATCGTCGTATGCCTTTTGGTTTATGCAACGCTCCTGCCACATTCCAGCGCTGCATGATGTCCATTTTTGACGAGTTCATCGAGGATTTTATGGAGGTATTCATGGATGATTTTTCAGTTTTTGGCAATTCATTTGATAATTGTTTGTCCAATTTGAAGAAAGTATTAGCCCGATATGAAGCAACAAACCTGGTACTCAGTTGGGAAAAATGTCATTTTATGGTCCAGGAAGGAATAGTGTTGGGTCACAAGAGTTCACAATCCGGAATAGAAGTAGATAAGGCGAAGATCTCCACAATTGAAGGACTAGCAGCCCAAGAAAATGGTCCACGATAAACAATTTCATCCAATCTCTTACGCAAGCAAAATGTTGACCGCAGCCCAAGAAAATTATACGACAACAGAGAAGGAGCTGCTAGCTATTGTTTACGCTTTCGATAAGTTCCGGCAGTACCTGGTTCTCTCTAAAGTGATAGTTTTTACCGATCATGCAGCATTGAGGTATTTGATGACTAAAGCAGATGCTAAACCAAGGTTGATACGGTGGATCCTACTGTTGCAAGAATTTGACGTGGAGATAAGAGATAAGAAAGGCATTGAGAACGTAGTGGCAGATTATTTATCCCGTTTAGAGCACTCCAATAATACTTGGCAAAATTCTGAAATCGTAAATGATTCTTTCCCAGAAGAGCATCTATATCTCACAGAAACGAAAGACCCTCTGGATGTTTCAGTTCCATGGTTCGCAGACATTGCAAATTATCTGGCAGGGGGACTGATCCCAGAAACCTTCTCTTATCAACAACGAAAAATTTTTTTTTCAGATGTCAAGCATTATGTTTGGGATGATCCGTATTTGTATAAGCTCTGCGCAGATGAAATGGTAAGAAGATGTGTCTCAAGAGAAGAGGGATGGAATATTTTATCGCAATGCCACGCGGGGGGTGCTTGGAGGACATTTTGGACAAAACATGACCGTGGAGAAGGTGTTATCAGCCGGTTTCTTTTGGCCTTCGCTTTTCCGGGACGCCAAGACTATGATCGAATCTTGTGATGCCTGTCAGAAGAGTGGAAATCTATCTAAACGGGACGAGATGAAGTAGACCCCAATTCAACAGTGTGAAGTTTTTGATGTGTGGGGTATTGACTTTATGGGCCCATTTCCCTCCTCAAATGGGTGTCGATATATATTGGTTGCAGTCGACTACGTGTTTAAATGGGTAGAGGCTCAAGCACTTCCTACTAGTGATGCTCGGGTTGTTGTGAAATTTTTGTAATGCCCAATTCGAGAAAATTTTATTGCGACTTGGCGTTACCCATCGGATCGCTACAGCATATCACCCTCAAACGAGTGGACAAGTGAAAGTCACCAACCGGGAAATCAAACGAATCCTAGAGAAAACAGTACAGTTCAGTAGGAAGGAGTGGGCAGACAAATTAGAAGAAGCTTTGTGGGCATACCGGACCGCATATAAAACTCCTACGGGGCACACACCATATCGGTTAGTCTATGGTAAAGCTTGCCATTTGCCTGTCGAGCTGGAACATCGAGCATACTGGGCTATTAAAAAGCTAAATTTCGATTTGACAGAGGTGGGAGATAAGAGGAAATTTCAATTAAATGAGTTAGACGAACTCAGACAAGCCGCTTATGAAAATTCTGTGCACTATAAAGAAAGGGTTCAAAATTTACATGACAAGCGGTTACGGATTGACAAACAGTTTGAGGTTGGAGATCAAGTGTTGTTGTTTAACTCCCGACTGAAATTGTTCCCTGGAAAATTGAAATCGCGTTGGTCGGGCCCATATCAGGTCACGAGTGTTTACCCGTATAGGGCCATCGAAATATCTCATCCTGACCATGGCACTTTCAAGGTGAACGGGCATCGGTTGAAGCACTACATTAGTCCCACTGTTTTATCAGATATCGAGGGTGCGCAGAGCATCCTGCTTATTTCACCTTCTTGAATTCCAGACCAGTCAAGCTTGGGACGGTAAACAAGCGCTCGTGGGAGGCAACCCACATTCTTTCCTTTCTTTCCTTTCCTTTCATTTCTTTCTTTTTGCCAGCACGGGGAGAGCACGCCCGTGTTGCTCCCCGTGCATTTTTCAGGTTTTCTTGTTATCTTTTTGCAGAACATCAGCACGGACGTGCTCCTTTCGAAGCACGGCTGTGCTCCCTTCTTTTTGCAGGTTTCCTTTTTTTCCTTTTAAGCCGAACAACCCCTGTTAGCCCTAATTTTTGCTAGCCGTTCTCCGCTGTCCTTGGTGGCTCTTTCTCCGGCCATCCTCCACTCCCTTAGATCATGCCTACGAAACGTGTAGCACCACGACGGCCATCTCGCCCTTCTCGCTCCACCTCCAACCCTAGCTTTCCTCCTTTTTCCTCAGCTGTTCAAAGACAACGATTTCAAAGGCTTCTTCAACAACCATTCGGGGATTTTCGCATTCTCGAATTGCAGGCCCTTCGGGAAGCACATCTAGCCGAAGAGATTGACCGGTTGCTCCACGTGGGATCATGGTACAAGGTTTTCTCCATTACAGAACCTGCATATCGGGAATTAACGGCCGAGTTTCTCGCTACATTTGAGCTGAAACGTGGTCAAATTAATTGGGAGGATCTCACTGCCTTGCGATTTCAATTGCTAGGGAGGGTTTTTACAATGAGTTTTACAGAGTTTGCTATTCGGATGGGGTTGTACGACGAACCGTTCACTTTATCCCCCGAATATCAATCTTTGACATTCTATCTTCCTCCTGGTGAAACTCAGCAGGAATGTTGGCGGCGGGTGAGCTCTGACCATCGGTTATTTCAACCGGCTCGATCTAGAGCCTCGGCGCTCAAATCTTCTCGCATTGCGCGTCATTCACATTCTCGTTGAGTGGGACCATCACAAGCCGAGGTGAGAGCATAGGTGTCATCACCAACGCTGAATTCACATACTTGGTTAGTATGTAGAATGGCATCCCATTTCATATGGGTTATGTACTTGCTAAGGCTCTTCAAGCATCGGTCTAAAGATCGCCGCATGAAAGCCATTTTTGTTGGACCTTACATCACACACTTGGCACGTCGCATGCAATTGTTGCCGAGTTCACTTGCTCCTTCACCGTTAGTGGTCGGGTCCATCCTATAAATTTGCGCACCTTACGGAGTATGGGTTTGCTCCCATCATCATCTCGCATCGCCTCGCCCGACATTACCCACGTAAACACCTAGGTCGTCCAATTCGGATTCCGATTCCTCTAATGTTTCATCCGATCGTGAATTTTGCCAGTGGATGTTGCGGAGTTTTCAGAAAATCATGGATCGGTGTCCTCCTCGTGGTGCCGCTGGACCTTCTACGTCCCGGGAGTGTCGGCGTCGACACCACCGACCCGCCATCGGAGTCCGACTCCGATTCCGAGAGCGCCCGGTTTTGATGTTCTTGTTTTTGTTGTTGTTTTGCTTTATTTTGTGTTCTTTGTTTTTACTTCGTTGTCGTCTGTCTTCTTGAGTCGGTTAGCAAGGGAGTCCCCTACTAAACTGATCTCTTTTTAGTGTGATTTTTATCTTTTTGTTTATGTTCGTTCTCTAATGCTTGCATGTGTATCTCGAGGCTTTATTGATTGTTTTTCTTGATGGTTGTCTCAAACGATTCATCCCTAATCGGCGATCAACACCCGCCCTTGTGTGCCATCCAATTTTTCGTCGGCACCTCTCCTTTAACTTGGTGAAAATTCCCAACCCTCACTTTTACTTGCACTTATTTTCTTTGCTTGCATGCTTACATCTTTAAACATTGAGGACAATATTTCATTCAAGTGTGGGGGAGAGTTGTGCATTTGTCTCCTAGATGTTGTGCATGACTTAGGACGATCTATGAAAATTATTTTGGTTGAGAATTGCTAAGCTAGGAGTTTTTGGGTATGCTAGTGCACTTTTGTTGAACTTAAAGTTTCATTTTGCTCTTACTTTGGAAACCCAAATGCTAACACTTAGTCTTCTGTTGTGTTGTTACTCTGTTAGAGGAAGGGCTAGTTATAAGGCTGAAAAATTAGAAGTTGACTCCAAACTCAAAATAAATAAAAGCTAGAATTTCGTGACAAGTCGGATTCCATTTTTGGGATGCCCTGTCAATTTTTGTGTGAAAGATGGTAGAAAGAGCTATCACTTTAGAAAAAGCGAAAGCCGCACTTGAGTAGTCGGATTTTAGGCATCACAAATGTCATTTTTGATGACCTACCAAGTGAAATGGCTGCCTCTAGGGTGTATGAAGCTACTACCCAATTTAGGAGTCAATAGTGAAAATTTGAGAAGAAAGAGCTTGTACTAGCCCCCTCAAGAACAGTTTTGACATACTTCAGGAGGCGACACACACACACGGTAGTACGGAGTATGAGTAAAATCTTTCACAAGCCTTCAATTGACTAAGTCACTAGTTCTCAGAAACTCCTTAAAGCTTCAGTAACTCTTTTAATTTGTTGAGATCGGAGGTCATGCACTCATCACTTTATTAGGGGAATAATGTTACTTGAAGACAAGCAACAATTCAAGTTTGGGGGTATTTGATGAGCGCATTTCATATATATATATTGCATGCTATACCTTCATCATTATTGAATGTTTTGGCTATAATTCTCCAAGTACGGTGCTATTTGAGGTATTCGTTGTTCGTCATGCAAATATCAAAGTCCTGAAGTAAAAAGAAGCGCTTTTGGAACAATTTTAGAAGCTAAAGGACTTAGAAGAAACCTCATCAAGCTCAGCACGGTTTGAGCACGCCCGTGCTGTTCCCCGTGCAAAATGAAGAAGAATTCAACTGCGATTCAGCACAGCCTGAGTCCGCTGACCACGGGTGTGAAACCTCAGCACGGTCGAAGCACGCCCGTGCCGCTTCCCGTGAAAATTCCGGGAGAATGCAGCCATAGATCAGCATAGTCAGAGTTCGCTGAGCACGGTCGTGCAAAGACTCAGCACGGTCTAAGCACGCCCGTGCTGTTCCCTGTGCAGATTACAGGTTTGTGAGTTTCCTGAAGAATTATTTGGCCGTAATCTGCACGGCTTGAAGCACGGCTTCAGCACGCCCGTGCTCACATCGGGAAGACATTAAAACCCTAAAAACTTAGGTTTTTAGGGGACTTTTTGGAGGCGATCTTTGGGAGAGAGAAAGGGAGAGCTTTGAGGGTTCATCCTCAGCTTCATCAAGGGAATGCCAAGCGTATGGTAGGCCGATTGGAGGGAGATTACACGACATCGTAGATCCTTCGACAACCTCAAGGATGCAAGAAATTAGGGAGTTTTCAATTCCTTGTCTTGTAATTTCTTTGGCATTGTGTTTGTTGGTTGTTATCATGAGGGGCTAAACTCTTAAGGGAGCCCCGGGGGCGGTTGTATGACGTTGTAGCTCGAACTCATTATCTTTACTTGCAGTTTTATGATTGTCTTGTTCATTTCAATAAATCAAGGTTATTGGCTATCTTGTATGTTGTTTAGTGCTTGATGCTTGGTAGTTAGGTTCTCCTATCTAGGTTTGGGAATCTTTATTGATTGTTGCAAGCAGAGGGAGTTCAACTTAGGGCTCGGCAGTGCTAGAAACCACATGCTTATAGCATAACTAGGTTTAGAACTGAAGACATCCCTGATAATTACTGAGAAAGACTGAGTTAGTGAACGTCAGAAAACCAACCCCGGGGCCCCATCTCCTCCATCGAGTCAAACCTAAATCTTCCCTTGGTGAACTTTCCATTCCCTTAACTTCCTCGAAGTTAGTCCAAAGTCAATTCCTTCATTCTCGCTTTGGTTCGATATTGAGTAGGACGTTAGTATTAGAAGCTATACCAGTCCTTGTGGATTCGACTACCCGACCCAAAGGGTACATTATACTACTTGTGCGACCCGTGCACTTGCGGTTACGCAAGGGGCGTACCACTTGCCATTTAGAAGAGAACTGCAAATTGCAAAAGATCAAATTAAAGTAGCAATAAAAAACAAAAGCAACACAAAAGCGCAGAAAAAGGCCAAAACTTCACCCAATCAATTAGATACACAAGAAACCCAAAAAATCGATGCATTGTGGCAAATATTTAGGGTTTAAGTATCAAAATCATGAAATACATAAGGAACATAAACACTAGATGCATCATGCTAACATCCTCGAAAAATCAAATTCAAACTAAAATGTTTACCTTTCCTTCTTGCGTGGCTGCTCAGCCGATAAGATGTGCGCTCCGAGAAGTTGGGTTTCTCATTCTCGATGCCTCTAGGCTCTGCACAAGGGCGTGATTGGGCTTCTACTTCTCAGGCGGTGATGTATGCTTGGAGTCGGAGTCCGAGGTTGTGGGAGAGACGGAGGGTGTATGAGAAGCGGGGAGATAATGTC
Source organism: Dioscorea dumetorum (assembly GCA_902712375.1). Taxonomy (NCBI): domain Eukaryota; kingdom Viridiplantae; phylum Streptophyta; class Magnoliopsida; order Dioscoreales; family Dioscoreaceae; genus Dioscorea; species Dioscorea dumetorum. Next base: position 144,462 of record CACTHL010000375.1, read on the forward strand.
AAGCGGATCCAGGTATATGTTAAGATCAGAACCCGAAAACCAGTATTCTGTTTTTTTGTTTTTATTAATATTTTAATCAACTTAAAGCCATGTAGGTGTCACGCTGGTACCACATCATCTGAAAAAGGGCAAGGTTAACACCATTTGGGCATTAAACTTTATTGCATCATTCAGGAAAGTAGAGTGTGATATCTCATTTTCGACTTGCTTTCATGAGGTTCCGTTAGATTTATATTTTTTTTTTTTAAGTGAAAGGGCATTTTTGGTCTTTTTTATTTGTGTAATGGCATTATGGTGGTTTGGTTGAAGAGTTAAGGGTATGTTAGTCTTTTTGCCTTCAATCTCTTTCCTTCTAGTTTTCTCTTCTTCTTTAAGTTGGCTTCTAGAGGTTTCCTTCATCATCATCTTCTCCAATTCATGGCCATTGCTTTTCTTTGAAGCTTCATCAACTTCTCAAGCTTTTGGACTCTTTTGGACATGAAAAACCAAGATTCTCTTAAGGGGAGTTCTTGAGAGTGAGTTTCCTTGCAAACTTGTGTATTGATTCTCTTGTTTATGTTGTTTGGTATGTTGTATTGATTTTCTTAAGAATTCTTAGAGTTAGCCTTTGTATTGAGGTTTAGGGACTTTGTTTAAGTTGAGTTTATGTTGTTCTTGGTGCCATCTTTGCTCTTGTGTAAGTGGAGAGTATGAATGTCTTCTTTGGATGGAATTTTGGAGTGAAACCTTGAGCTTTGGATGCTTTTGAAGGTGTTCACACATTCCTTTTCTTGTTTTGCTTGAAACCCTAGTGGATGAGGGATGTATTCCAAGGTTTGTATAGAGCTTTCACTCTCTATTACTGTAGCTCAGCCTGACATTACTGTAGACGCAAGAATTGTTCTTTGGTACTGTAGCTGTCGCGCTTTGGCGCATGTTCTTTCGAAATCTTTGAAGTTTGGGCTTCAATCTTCTTTGAGTTGTCATTCTTTCATCCTAAGGGTAATCCCAAATTCCTTGTTTTTTGGATCCGAATGTGGCTTATTATATTTGTAGGGTTTGAGTTTCATTTTCGTATTTTCTCTTATGTTTTCGTATTTGGAATGTTTCCATATTTGTAAGAGGAGAGTCTCCGAGCGAAGACAAGGCTTTAGAAGGAGCTTGACCACATGTTGGGCTTGTTTGTGAGTGAATTTGACTAATCACATATTCGACTAGGATTTAAGTGATAGTTATTATAAGTATTTATACTTATGCATGGCTTTGGCATGCAATTCTACTCTTGGGATGATATAACTCATGTTTGTTTGATCTTTCTTTTTCTTTGGAGCTTATTCTTTTGTTTAAGGGAAATGTGATATCTTTGGAAATGCTGTCTTCCTTGTGAAGGGAAAATCTTCTATTTTGTTATACCAATGTTGTGAAAAAGGCTTTTATGTGATTTGATGGTGACATGATTTGTGCTATTCACTATAGTGAAGGTCCCCACGGCTTGCCTGTAGAGGTAGCTTGGTTAAGCATTATGTTACCCATGTCAGGGGCATGTAAAGAGCCTGAATGGGACAAATCCTGACTGAGACACTCGGGGTCACCACATGAGACTCTCAAAAGCCCATGCCAAGGAAGGCTATCTAACTTATTCTGTTACACTTGAAATTAACCTTAACGGGTTCAAACCCTAATGGCCACTGCAATTAGGGAGAACATTCTTTGAGGCTAACCTATGAGTTTTCAAAGAGACTGATTTATGGGTGTTATACGCATTCAATATGTTTTTGTTTACTTTAATTGAGATTTTCCTTATTTTAATCTTAACAAGTATTGATCGTTATTGCTATGACTCAACTTCTACTTATGGGTATCATTTTGCTTCTGTTCGATTTATGTGGTTTATTCACTCACTGAGTAATAACAATTACTCATCATGCCTCTTTTCCCTTTCTCAAGGTTTGGTAGTGAGTGTGGTCTTTCCTCATGCTGGGCAGCTGTTGTGTGTGTTACCTCAGTGGGATTTGTGCATCGTTTCAAAGCATATTGTATATTACACATTCTTGGCAAGATTGGATCCACTGGTTTGTATATATATTTCTGAGTTGCATATCACATTGCATACTTGCATTGGTTTTTTGCTGTATATATATATTGTATCTTTTCCAGTTCTATTTGTTGTTCCCCTTGCTGTGATCCAATACTGGTTGTTTAGGTTTTCACAGCTTGTGCTAATTCAGAGGAGGTGTTGTGCCTGGTTGTGAGTCGGGGCGTGAATAGAGAGACTCACTAGGACAAATTAAACAAGGTATAGTAAAAGGGTAGAGTGATTAAAGTAGAAGGATTACCTAAGGTATTTGATTCATATTAAATATCTCACTAAATAATTCAACTTCAACTATTTGCCGCATTTATTAACATCAATAACACTCTCACCTACACAATGATTCTAATCATATACGCCTTTAAAACAAATGCAACTTTCAAATTCTTAAACACCCACAACTGCAAACTTTGGTTGAGAAGGTAGTTGAATATAACAGGTATAACAATCATGAATAAATTCTCAAAACTCAGTTTGGTAATAGTTCAAAATAACAAGTGATCTACATGAGAAACACACAAATAAAATAGCTATGTTTAGTACTGGTTCTAAGCAAACACAAACACATGGTTTAGATAAATACACACTAGAATATACAAATGAAATAACTTGATCTACTTGCATTGCTTAAAATGTCTTCCATTTCCCTTATCATCATTGCTTGAAAGACTTAAAATGACATAAAGGCCAAGTAAACAAAATCAATAATTAGCCTTATAAAGAAAGCAAATAAACGTAAACATCAATTATCATCAGAATATTAAAGAGCAACTAAATAAATTAACCAAATAAAGAGCAAAAAACTATAAACATGATGCTATCTTAATCAAATTAAATAGTAACTATTAACTATCACCAAAACTATTAAAAAAACAACTACATAGAATGGCCTATATGAAGAGAAAGATGTTATCTATAAAAAGCAAGCAAACATTTAATTTCATGAGTACTATGATATTATGTAAAATGTAGCCCAACATAACATGATATTAAGTCAATAAGTAAAAAACAGTAAGCACAATATGGGAAACATGAAATTCTTACCAAGATGGGTGGTGTGACATCCTAGCTAAAACTATCCAATAAAAGCATAATTTTTAATCATTTGGAAGGTCCCAAAAAACCTTCAGTTGATCCTCAACTTTTTGCCAATACCTGTAATATAAATATTGATTCATCATCTATAAGCCCATGGATTTGGAATAGTGCTTGTCTTAATAGTTTATTTTTTTCTTCAATTTCTATATGAGTTGCTTTCTTTAGAGTAACAGTTTCAACATTGCGGCGGCTAATTTAGCAAAGGTGAGCTACATATTCGAGCGGTGCGGCTTGCGGCCTCAACTAATGTTTTAAACTCTAGGCCAACTATATCTACAAAAGTCCTAAAATTTTCAGATATTTGATCCACCGTTAGGTCCCTTGCAATACTTTTCTTTTTTCGGCACACAAATATCTTTGAGGTCTGGCATCAAATGTTGTTGGCCATGGAGTTTCGTAGGTTTCTTGTGGGTATAAAGAAATCATCAATAGGGCACATGAATAAATCTCGAATCATCCTCTAACGTAATGCTAACATCATGTTCATAGATCATCTCGATGTCACTTCGCTAGTGTTACAATATGCTATATCTTTAGTGAAGACGAGGGCAAGATAGTTAAAGAATCGAAAAGATTTACCATACATATAATTCTTAGTATTTCATACTTTTGGATCTAGCAATAGTGTAGTTTTAGCCTACCTCACTAATGTTTTACTACAACTAGTACTATAAAAGGGTAATTCAGTAATGTTATTATTTTAATATAGAAACTTTATGTAGCTCGAGGAAACACCTTTTCGGACGAATTACTAGTCCGAAATAGCATTCCGAATGACGTGAATGTTCCACGTCATTCTCATATATATATATATATATATATATATATATATATTTAAAGGGGTTTGGGCTCCGCTTGTTCAAAGTTTTTAAACATAGCACGTGGGAACGCACTCTCGAAGGCCGTGCTGGGAGGAAGGTGTTTGATGATGAATATAACGACGAGTTTAAAGATTTGGTGGTGGAGCTGATGAGGCTTTCTGGATCATTCAACGCCGATGACTTCGTCCCTTGGCTTAAGCTACTAGACGTCCATGGTGTGGTGTCTAGGATGAAGAAAATACATAACTGGTATGATAAGTATTGAACAAGATCATAGAGGAGCATAAGTTGGAAGGTGGCGGTGGTGGAGATCTATTAACTGTGCTTTTAAGGTTGAAAGATGATCATGATAATAACAATGAGGAAGAAGAAGCCAAACTCACTGATACCAACATCAAGGCCTTGCACATGGTGATCAGATCAGTTATCTATATCATATATAATATATAATATATATTTAACATTGTTGTATATATATGTTGTTAATTTATACGTGCATGGATGATACATGGAAGGACTTATAACAAGCGGGGCGGACACGAATGGGGCACGGTGGAGTGGCGCCACGGGCCTGTGCGCCCCTGACATCCTCACTGCAATGTGCAAAAAAGAGAGTTGGACTTGGTGGTCTTACGAGACCGGCTTCGTGTCGGAACTCAACCTTGCTAACTCTACCACTCATGCAAACCATCATCGATGAGACGTCTCAGGCCCCCCATCTACCCCTCTTTCACTCCCTGTCACGTCGGCTCCGAGCAGGCGACGCTCGGGTGGCTTCCACATCCCCAAGGGGCTCCACCATCCTCCTCAACATCCGTCCATATTGGCGCGAACCCGCCATCTAGTCTAACCCTGCTAAAAAACTTGGAACAAGCGGGCCCAAACC